>CM060962.1:289687200-289862200 GCA_030765045.1 Tenodera sinensis | reverse complement strand
GGGAGAAGCCCTCCCTTCGTCCATAAACCTGCTGCAACGTATTCCATTTTTAATCCAGTCGCGAATCTGAGAGAACTGTACAAGGGGAGGGGGAGGGGTCCGGATGAGCATGTATTGGGAACGCTGATGGGGACCGGAGAGAGGGAAAAAATTAGTTCTGCGCAGAGATTATTTTCTCTACAAGCACAGCCCGTTTTGTTTCGTATAATCCGTTTCTGTCGTCACAAGTACATTATACTCTGACTGCAAAAACGTTTTCAGCCTGAACCGACCCATGTCCGGCAATCCCGAAGATGCTGTTAGAGTTGAGCCAAATAAATTGGCAACGGGATGCTACAGAGCTTAAGGCCACTGCCAGGTTTGGGCTTTACAGTAAAAAAGTTTATCTACATTACAGTAAAGTACGAATAAATAATGCGTAATCAATGTAGTACAATGTAAAATACTAAAATCTTCCAAGTTTGTCTTTGTGCATTTACACTCAACTTGAAGCTACTGGTGTAAAACTACATCTACTGGTAGCATGTGATGGTGATCTTCAAATATTGTAACAGTAACAACTTAGGAATATGTAGTGTAATGAACTTTATGTAACAAGTCTTACAAATTGATGCATCATGTTGTAAACAGAAATCATAGTCATATTGGACTCATCGAGATGCAGATATAGGAAAGAGAATCACAAGCTTTTTTTCTCGAAATAATACAGAACTTTCTTAATAAGGGTTTTTCCTTCCTCTAAAAGCTTGCACAATCACGTGCTAAAAGAGCAATCCAGAACTTTCTTTCTGAGAACTGAGAAGTATGCATATAACCTGTCTCATCCTTATGAACTCAATGACTTAGATCTTAACAAATATCAATATATCTTGTTTATTTCTTCACAAAATCTCTAATTATGAACCTAGATGGCAGACAAATTTCGAATGTCTATACAGCAGATTTGGTCAACACATTACTGGACACTGCAGCTACGTTTGCACAACTCAAGATGGTATTTTGTACATAAAGCTAACAGAAATCACATTTCATTTTAAAAATCAAAGACGGCAAGTAGTTGTTTCTTACTCACATAAAATAAAAGATCAAGCGTGTGAATATCATTAATTGTGAATGTGTTGTATACTGTTAGTTTATTTATTAGAAGCAGCAGTTTCCTGTAAAAAATAAAATAACTGATTTTGTTTCAAACAAAGGGATAAAAACCTTTTTATAGTACATCAGTATGAACTAAATTCTATGATTTGTGCATTATTATTATTATTATTATTATTATTATTATTATTATTATTATTATTATTATTATTATTATTGTCATCATCATTATAATTATTATTATCATTATCAATTATCATTATCATTATTACTATTATTATTTTATAATTATTATTATTTAGTATTAATTACTATTATAATTACAATTATTATTACTGTTATTACTATATTACTACAATGCCTTCTAGACAACGGCCTACAAGCCCGAAAGAACTAAACATATCTAATAGTCAACAAATGTTAGTTTTTCCCCCCTTTCGTGTTGATAATAGCTTTCTACATCGCGTATTTTGCATGTAAAATGGGTAGGGATAATTTTACTCGCCCAACCCTGGGCACTGTCCAATCTTGAGAAACCCAAAGAATATGCATTAAGGTATGTGGGAGCATAAAATGATCAAATTTGGGATTTGCTATTTCTAATAACGATAATGTCTATGATTCTCGATGTAAACTTTCAAAAATTGCTTTATAGTGTATCTTAGGAAACTTCAGAGATGTTCTTCTTCATTCATTCATCATCTGGTTCCAAATTAATAGGTACTATTTAATCAAACGATAACGCAGGATATATTTGAGCAATATATGAATTTTGCAAAAGCGGATCTATTTCTTAAGCTAATCCTCAGTTGAGATTAACTCGAAAATACATTTCCATAGACATATTAGGTGCCTTATTCAAGTATAGGTATAAACTACAAAGCTGAAACTTTCCATTCTTATACAGAATGCGGTAACACCAATGACACCCAAATGCCACTAAATAGAGTTGGTACTGAGCATGTATGTTCAATATATGTACCATCCAGAGTGGAGTGGGGTTTAAGAGCCCGTCGACAGCGAGGTCATTTGGGTGTACCATCTATAGAAATGTGCACCAGATAGCGTAACGCTTACTGAAGTGATAGACAATAATTAGTTACCAAAGTAACGAAGGCAGCAACAAGTTCTCCCGTTAACGTTACCGAGTCTGAGTGACATATTTCATAGCATGTGCATTGGTGTTGCTTATTTGGAACTAGTTGCTTAGGACCATAGCAGCATCAATATCCTCCGCAGGAGATCATGATACCAATATACCATCTGGCGAGAAAAATGCCCGCTAATAATCCCTTTTGCTATTTACATATACTAACCAACTGATATTATCTGCATATCTTGTGTTGTTAGACAGTAATGTGTGTGTGGGCATTAATGTTTCTCTTCGCTAGCAACATCACCTTAAACATCATTACCATGTTTTATCTAATGCCCTACGAGAATATTTAAGTTATTGCCATATCTGTGTTGGCAATACTGATACATTTCCCTTTGCTATATCTGAATCACATTGTGTTTATATTCAGTTCGCCTGTACATATGTGCAGTAGTGTAGAAGCAAGTTCGATTACAACCTACTCTAGTACCTAATCAAAATGTTGACACTGCTGCAGAAATAACAAAGTAAGTCATATTGAAACGTAGTTACAGCTAATTGTTGCTGCTAAGCATTAATGTAATGTAACACCCAACATGATAACCATGAGTAGCAACCGTTAGCCATTTTTTAAGAGTTAGTTATACTTATAACTGTTACTGGAAAATAACTGTCACATTCATAGTACCACCACGTGTCACATTGTCCATAGCGTTTCTGAAAATTATTGAACATAATGAATAAAGTTTGCCGTAAGGATACCAAACGATGTAAAACGCGCACTGTGCAATTGCTTCTGTATAACATCAGGCCGTGGGAATCCCCAAAAATATGTGCTACATTCACATGGCTTCGCTACCCATTCTTCAATAAACAATTCTTACAGAAGATTATTCCTCTATCTCCTTCATGTTAACCGAGATAAACATTATATAAATTATTTTATGACATATATTTCTTTTATGTAAAATGGGAACAGGGAAACAGAGCAGAGTTAAGCGGTAGTCAAAGCTTTAAAGACCTTGTCGCTATGTAATGACTTAGAAATATCATTCTCTTTGCATGGCCAGGAAAAAAACGAATAACGACTTCCCATTTGAGTATAGTATAAGTATTGGAAAATGCACGCCAAAAACAAGGAATATCTCGGAAATTGTTAATCCCACATAAAACATGTATCGGGTATAAATTGTGTGATTTAATAAGATCTATGTACATTTTTTGTATAGTAAGATTTTGTCTACCTCTTCCGGTTTACCAGTTATGCAAAAGCCATTCTGAATGAAAAGAACATAGGCTATTCCCAGAAAATTCCATATATACGTTTCATTTGCATTTGATCAAAATTGTTAGAGCCAATCAAAAATTTCCATGTAAAGGAGAGTTTGGGATGTGGGGATTTTCTTGAAAATCTTCATGTCGCATGCTTGGAAGCTGCTGCACTTAAATGCCAAGTTTGGTATTTAACCGACTTATCGTTTTTGAGTTATGCTGTCCACATACACTCGGATGTTTTTCTAAAATTGCTTTTCTTGAATTCAGGGACCTCAAAGTTCAATCTCTATATCGCATTTTCGCGTGGAATTTAATAGCTTTTCTGCCCACTATATAGGTGACGAAAATGATAATAAAGAGAGTCGTGTGAGTTTTTAGTTCTCAATTCACATTCCAACAGCTAGCATATGAAATAATTGTAAGCATGTTACCTAATTAAATGTTGTGTAGAGAGAGTGAAGGCGGGTGGGAAGTTGAGAGCTCCAAATCGGATTAAGTCTGGAGAGGGTGCGGTTGTTATAAATTGCATAGATATCGCGAGATAGTATCTTGAGGTGGGTACGAGGGTTATTGTAGTCGTGTTTCAAACACTTCCGGTTCCTAAGCTTATCTTCCTTCGGGACCCGAGACATCTGCTGCCATTGCCATTACCTGCACTAACGAACTGACGAACGATATCTCGTAGCCTACTCCCCAGCACGCCGAGTCTCTCTCTCTCTCTCAAACCCCTGCTCAAAGTCCACCTACAATGTCGTGATACCAGTTCCTCACCTACAGGGACTTTTATCTATACTCTGATCATCTAGAGATTAGAGGAGATATAAACAAAGCACCGGTTTGTATCACTCCGCGGCCACGTGCATTCACAATGACGCAACAGTTACCTACCGCTACGCGTAGGTATACTATGCATTTTACACTACTTGACCCAAATAACATGTAGCAGATGGAAATTAACTACTACTTATGTCATCTCTGTCCACAATAACACTATTTCATTTCCTGCTCACAATCTCGAAACCAATCTCCAGAAGCAGCTTGTGGAGGGAAGTTCGTTTTAAATCTGGAAGATCGGGATCAGAGTTAACTGCCAACAGCACTTTGTTTAAGGTGGAAGTTCACTGTTAACAAAGAACTGGTGAACTTTTCGACGGATTGCAGATCTCACAAATTCGTCGCAAACTACATCCACCATTTATCTGGTACGTGGAAGCTTTTGGCCGGGATCTTCACCAACTGACGATTTTTCTTTGCGTGTGCTGTCAATACTTGCAACTGACACACCGGTAAATTCGGATGTTAATTTCATCACGTCTTCGGTAGCAAGTTCGGGATATTTCTCGCAGAACTTGTTAAACACGTTCAATATTGTTGTCTTCACCACTTCGCAACGGTTTGCCGCACTTATGTTTCACAACTTACTTGTTCCGCCATGGTACTTTCATACTGAATAATGCGCGCGCAGAATGAATTAAGCTGGCTACAGATTCACTTAACTGCGTATTCTCACATTTTAACTATGCTTAGTACACTTAGTTCATGCTTTAGCAAACATTAAGTGACATTTCAGACCTTAGTAACAGTATTTCTTCAAGGGACTATTTACACGGCGAAACCGTCAAGAGGGCGCGCTGTGGTCAAAACGCACGTGGCTTTGTTTACATCTCCTCTAATCTCTTGATGAACAGAGTATACAAATACTTTTCTCCCTCGAATTCAGATTGACTCGCAAGAAAATCTCTGGGCGCATAACAGAACAGTAGGGATGTGGGAAAGTGATTAAATCCCGCAGTATGCACTTTCCGTAAGTGAATCATATTTCCAATTAATATTTAAACACAAGTAACACATAATACTTCAAAATTCACATATCCACATGCACGTTTGTTGCCTATCGATGGGAGACGCTAATGGCGGAGCACCGCTCTCGTTAAACAAATCCTCTTCAGGGACCTTCCCTTACCAAGGTCCGAATTTGACCAGGGTAATCATCACATAGCGGTACACCATTGTTCACCGCAGTTTAGCTGGCAGGCGCTTGGTTGAGCGCACTGTTCATTGCGGCTCAGCTCCACTGAAACCACCTGCAAGTCCAGTCGGAACACACACAAACGCACACGCACCAACACCTACACAAAAAGTAATTACCAGATTCCATGTGTCGATCGAAGGGCTTCGTGTACCTTCCTAACAGTTGTGTTCATAATGTAGGAATTGTAGAATGTCTGTCCCTGTGAACGCAATGGTCATTTTATAAGTTACTGAAAACGGTACATAGTACAATATTGCGGTGACCGAGAGGTTAAGAAAGCATTGCTTGCGCTCGTAAGTTCGTGGTTCAAGTATCGCATTAGTTTATAGTGATGTGTAGAGCATAGTATTGCATAAATACAGCTTTAGCACTTGCAGTTTTCAGCATATCTACACGCACAATAACATAATTCTACCAAAACACTAAACAAAGAAGAGAATGAAACTAGAGCACATAAAATAAATAAAGTTAACACCGGATATATGAACCCTTAGCACCGTTAGCTACCCTCAATCTTCGAGACATTGGTGGAATGAAAATCCTGCACTAACGTGGACCAGAAGCTACAACATCCCAAAGTTCTTGTATTTGTGCTCATAAGCTATATTTTGTCCTTCGTGCATCTGCAGGGAAATTTGAACGTAGCTCCCTTTTTACCCTAGCCCACAAATTTTCAATAGGGTTCAAATCTGGTAAACAGGGAGGCCATTCTAACATTCGATATCCTGCCTCTCGGAGAACCATTTGAAACCATTCGACAGAATGATTATCCTGTACGAAATCAACAATTCCTCAAAAAGGGAATAAAATGTTGAAGTATTACCGCGTATTGTGCACTGTTCAGTGTATCATCACGCTTCCACAGCATACCTAGACCGTCCCTTGATATCCAACCCCAACAAGATATACGATAGATACGTGACCGTGATGCAACTGTGAAGCCACGTATTTTGCATCGTATCGGGACACCTTTGGAGGGTAGACAATCGCTTTTCCCTTACGTGTGAAAGGAAATGCCACCTTGTCTGAGAATATAATGTTATTCCAGTTGCGCTAGGCATCATCCTATGCAAACGCGAGACGAAACAATCTGTGATCGTATGTCAGATGTTGCTTTGTACCTGCCGTTTGTGCAGAATTCCTGCATTGTTTACACGTCCAGGAAATTACCAATGTACCCTCATTTCAGAAGCAGGAATGGGTTTTCCTCTGCTATTACAATTAAAGCTGCATCCATTTCGGAAGTGGAGATGCGTTCTTTTTTCTGAACCAGGACGATGGCGTTCAATCTCTTCCCTAGATAATCTCAGCTCTGCATACGGAGGAGCCCCAATATAAGCTGCAGCTTCACGAGCAGAAAAGCCTGCTACGTTGACTAGTCCAAGGAGAGACCTCTTGTGCCTGTGTCTTTGTGTACGCGTTCTGCAATTGTCAAATATGGTGTGATTCACTGAAAAAGAATCTGTAGGGCCCGATACGTTTGCACATCCTTCTGCGCATCACGAAATTTCGTGTGCGGCATATTTCAGTTAGGTACAATAAATCCTTAAAGAAACATAATTTTTCTGTATCGAAAATGAATAGCCGTGTTGATTAAGCATTATCAACAGGGGAAAGAAAAAAAGGGTTTGCTACATACGAACTCGCGGTGTTAACCACAAAAGTATGCTATCTTTTGCCACAGTGCAAAGAGAGGATTCATGAAGCTTAGCATGTTTAGTAATGTCATATAACACTTTGCTGCAGCGGATACACAACTGCATTGCGAATGGTGTAAACAAGGCGCTGTGCCGTGTAAGACTTAGAAATATTTCACGTTCAAGACATGACTTTTTCTCCCCGGACTGTACATAGCATTGTCTCTTTTTCCACTTGTTCTACCTCTTGCTGAAGTACATGCATGTACTTGTTCAGCCTGCAATGGAGGAAAGCAAAAGTGTCCCAAGTTGCTCTAAACATTAAATACTTATCTTATTAAACTTAACATGCAATTTTAAGAAAGTTAGAAGTAAAGAATAGAGGCAATAACTTCAAGATATATACACATGAAGAGCTAGCCTTACGATCAAGTAAAAAAAATATACTCCACTGCTTTTTGCTCGCTTTCTTTTTATACTAATTAAAGTTGCTTTGACCTTAATATATATTCGTCTTCTGAAACAGAGTGGCGGAAAAAATATGTTCTCCCGATCTGAATTCCTGTAGACGCTACCACTACGCCATGGTAAGTTCAAACTTAGACATTGACACCGTTAGCTTACTGGACTCCTGTATGTGTGCAGTCATTTATCCTAGCATTCCTGAAAATGTAGTAATTGCATTAAATCCATTCTTGCTTCTTTTATTTCTGTGATGTTCCTAGAGGTATGCTTCAACTCATCTAATCATGATATGTAACGCCGAAATTGTGTGGATTTTCGTTACATCTTTGGTCAGGATATTTAAAGCACCTGTCGCATAAATCACCTTAAGGTATTAAAAGCTACAAAGTAACAAGAAGCCCTAACTTTATCAGTTGGGAGCGAGCCTTCATACAGGGAACGAAAGGTTGCAGGGCTTGGACTATAGGAAGTGGGAGGGGACATCTGTCACATGATCACAACACACAGGAGGCGAGGCGATTTTCGTGCGGCAGACATTTTACTCTGTGAACACATTCGAGACACTATGCACTAAATAGTGAGCCCAGTTGTGTTTTGCGCTGTCGCTGTACTCGCGCAAAGACGTCACAATCTGTCCATGTGGCAGGTAACTTGTGATCGCCTTATTTCGCAAAAGTTGCATAAAGGTTAGAACCCTATTTATCAGGATGCGTTCACTGCCGAAAATGGAGTATTTCCTTTGGTTGGGAACTCTAACCTATAAGTTCAACATTGTAACCCCACTTAGGATGTTTAGATACTGATATTTTTTACCCCTTGGTATAAATTAAAGGTCCTTGGAAAGATCTTACAATGTGAAATTGCATCTGTAGTTGAGAAAGGAGGTATTTTCAAGCATTCTTTTCCGCTTTTTGGGACCTTTATCCTTTTTCTCACCAAACCGTCCCCATAATCCCCTCCCTTTGCCTTTTGCTGTAGCTTTTCAACAATTCTTTGGAAGGCATCTTATCATTTATGAACTTATGACAAGTGCGTTTCATTTCGTCAAGGATAGTGGATTGAGTGGACTATCCTGTGTGTATGAGAATGTTGTCTACATTACGGAGTATGTGCCTTCTTGCATCCAGATGCATTTTCCAAGGCACGGCAAACTTCTGCTACATTTGCAGACAGAACTTCTAGTGTCCATAGTTATAAGTACCTGACTCCAGCAACTGTTCGATTGGAAGAACAAGGTCTCGAAAAGCAAAAACAATAGAATGTGTTTACTTCCCTGACGGAACAGTTAGATCTGCCAAAGACAAACTGGAGTCTAGTTCTCAGAAGAATCCGCATGCTGAGGAATTTGCCACGTCTGGAGAGTTTCCATTCCGAGTGAATACAAAATGGATGTCGAAAGAAGCTTTAGCACTGACATATATATTTTACCTTCTTATAGAAACAGATTTAGTTTTAAACATGTAGAGATGCTTACTGTCTTCAAGTACAACAGCTTCATGGCTTTTCCTTCTTCTTATAAGTGTCGATTTGTTGTTGTTTGTAACTTAACAAAAGAAAGAAACTAGAATAGGAGACACAGAATTTATTGAATCAATTTAGTAAAACAGGGCTTTTCAGTCCTTTTACCTTCTCGACCACGTACATAGTAGGTAGAGAAGGTAATTACATTCCACTTAAAAAATTCGATACCGAGATTTCATTGAAAATACAGATTTTGAGGTCACCTGAAACCGAAAACAGTGTTTTTAGAAAGAAAATCGTATGTGTGTGAGAGAGAGCTAGAGAAAACAGAATAACTCAAAAACGAAAAGTCTGTTAAAAACCAAACTTGGTATTTAAATTCTTCCAAGGATGCGACACCAAATTTTTCGAAAAGATTCCCCTCTCGAAATTAACCCTTACATGGAATATTTTTCGAATGCTTTATTTTGTCAAAAGTAGCACGATTTTGAGTAAATTACCATAAGGTTTAAGATATTTTCATGCGAAATGAACTGCGTCTTCAATTTTCTGAGAATACCCTTTGAAGGCCTCTTCATTCTGGATGATGTTTGCAAAACTGGCAAACTGTAAATGATAAAAATCTGATGTGTTGCACTCACATGACTTTCTCTACTCTTGTACTAACCATTCTTACAAACCCTTATTCCTATATCTTCTTCGTGTTAGTTAAGATAAACATTTGTACAAATTAGCTTACTGCTGATTTTCTTATAGTTACAAGGGGAATATGGGAATACAGGCTTTAATCCATAGTCAAATCGTTTAAAGCTTTGAAATTCCATTCTCTTTGCACGGCTAAGATAGGTATATAAAAATGAATAACGATCTTCCATTTGACGAAAAAACATTTTTAGTTTCTCTACTATGTATAGTAGCTAGGGGAAATATTGTATTCCACCCAAAAATTCGATATCCAGATTTTACTGGAAACGTTTTGAGACGCCCTGAGTTTAAAAAAAAAAAAAAAAAAAAAAAAAAAAAAAAAAAAAAAAAAAAAAAAAAGCATTTTTAGACGAAAAGTTTTTTGCAACAAGAAAATACAGTAGCCTTAAGCGATAGTTAAATCTGTAAGGAGCTGGTCAATATGCGATGGCTTAGAAATTCCGTTCTCTTTGCATGACCAAAAAAAAAGCTTGACTCGGCATTTGTAAAAAGTATAAAAATTGAAAAATTCAAACCAATAACAAGGAATATCTCGGAAATGATTAACTCCACAAAAATAAAAGAAAAAACACAAAAACAAACTTGTATTTGACAGACATTGAGTGCTTTAACGCGATCCAAATTTTTACTGCCTCTACCATGTATACTAAGTAGAGCAACTATTATATTCCATCCAAAAATTCCTTGTCGAGATTTGGCCAGAAATATGTGTTTTGAGACCCCCTGAATCCAGAAAAGCAGTTTTAGAAAAAGGTGTGTGTGTATGTATGTGTGTGTATGTGTGTATGTGTGTGTATTTATGTGTGTGTATGTGTATGTGTGTATGTATGTGTGTGTATGTGTGTGTATGTATGTATGTGTATGTATGTGTGTGTGTGTCTGTCTGTCTGTCTGTCTGTCTGTCTGTCTGTCTGTCTGTCTGTCTGTCTGTCTGTCTGTCTGTCTGTCTGTCTGTCTGTCTGTCTGTCTGTCTGTCTGTCTGTCTGTCTGTCTGTCTGTCTGTCTGTCTGTCTGTCTGTCTGTCTGTCTGTCTGTCTGTCTGTCTGTCTGTCTGTCTGTCTGTCTGTCTGTCTGTCTGTCTGTCTGTCTGTCTGTCTGTCTGTCTGTCTGTCTGTATGTATGTATGTATGTATGTATGTATGTATGTATGTATGTATGTATGTATGTATGTATGTATGTATGTATGTATGTATGTATGTATGTATGTATGTATGTATGTATGTATGTATGTATGTATGTATGTATGTATGTATGTATGTATGTATGTATGTATGTGTGTATGTGTGTATGAGTGTATGTATGTATGTGTGTATGTATGTACGTATGTGTGTATGTGTGTATGTGTGTGTATGTGTGTATGTGTGTATGAGTGTATGTATGTGTGTGTATGTGTGTATGTGTGTATGTGTGTGTATGTGTGTATGTGTGTATGTGTGTGTGTGTGTGTGTGTGTGTGTGTGTGTGTGTGTGTCTGTATGCGAACAGCAGAATTCGAAAACGAAAAGTCGGTTCAAAAACAAAGTTGGTATTTAAGTTTTATGTCTTTCAATGATGCGACATGAGGATTTTGATGAAAATTCCTCCACTCTTAAACTATTCTTTTCAAGGAAACTTTAACGAAAATTTTGACTGTCTCTAAAATGGCTCCAACGATTTTGATTAAAATACCATAAGTTTAAGACATTTTTATGGCAAATTAAATGTATACTTTGAATTTTCTTGCTAAAGCCCATGTAGTCCTGTTTACTCTTGACGACTTTTGCATAACTGGAAAACCGTAAGAGATAGACCAAATCTTACGTTACAAAAAATGTAGATTTCGTTAAAACACATAATTTATGTCCAAATGAATTTTTTTGTGGAGTGAATCATTTCGGAGATATTCCTTGTTATTTGTGTGAGGTTTGCAATACTAACACTTTTCCCAAATGGAAGGTCGTTATTCACTTTTCTATATCTTAGCCGTGCAGAGAGAACGGAATTCCAAATGTTTAAAAGATATGACTATCGCTCAAAGCCTATTGTATTTTCATATTTCCCTTGTACCTATAGGAAAATCGGCAATAAGATAATTTCTGCAAATGTTTATCTCGACTAACATGAAGAAGATAGAAGAATAAGAGGTTGCAAGAATAGCTAGTACATGAATAGAGAAAGTCGTGTGATCTTTGTCATTTTTTAAAAAAATTAGTCATTTTGCAGGTAATTTTTTTAGATCATTATTATTGAGGCATGAACCTGTAGCCTCCAGTATGTACCAGAGGTATGTGGAGCGTTCCTGCATTGCGTCAGTTTATTGTTGGACTTTTGTGGGAGAAACGCTAACTCGGCATGACGACTCCGTGTAAACTTCACTTTTATTCTCGTGAATGGCTTCACTTCCTGAAATTATGAAACGTTTGTGTTACTTCGCAACACAGAGAAACTGTATGAGAAATTTTCGTGTAGAAGACACAGCAGAGATATCTGATAACATTTAAAGTGTAGACGTGCTTGCCACAATGGCATGAAAATACATTACCTCCAAGCACAACCTCAAACCACCACTCCTAAAGTTAATAAAACAAGTCTAAACACATCAGTGTGTAGCAAAATTAACAAATTTGGAATTCCGCCTGGCTAAGGGTGAATATCAGTTAGCTTTAGCAATTTCTGTTTACACTACACACTTCCTGGGTTGCGTTTCCTCGGATCTTTGGAACTGGTACACAAAAAAGTTCGTTGTTTGCGCTCGCATGACTTTCTGTCACATGAGCTTATTACTTTCTCTACAACGTATAGTAGAAGTAGGTATTGTATTCCAACAAAAAATTCGATGTCGAGATTTCACCGGAAATATATGTTTTGAGGCCCCCTGGATCCAAAAAAAGGCATTTTTAGAAACAGATCCGCGTGTGTGTGTGTGTCTGTGTGTGTGTGTGTGTGTGTGTGTGTGTGTGTGTGTGTGTATGTATGTGTGTGTGTGGACAGTATAACTCAAAAACGAAAAGTCGATTAAAAACCTAAGTCGGTATTTAAGTTTAATGTCTTTCAAGGATACCACACGAAGATTTTAAAGAAAACTGCTTCACCCTAAACTACTCTTTACACGGAAAATTTTTATTTTCTTAAAAATGGTTCTAACAGTTCTGATTAAAATGGCATATATTTGAGATATTTTGAGTGGGTGAGTGAGTGATTAGGGTTTAAGGGCCCGTCGACAGCTAGGTCATTAGAGCCCCGAGATATTTTGATGAAAAATGAAATGTATATTTTGAATTTTCTGGCCATAGCCTATGTAGTCCTGTTTACTCTGGATGACTTTTGAATAACTCGTAAACCGAAAGAGATAGACAAAAATGTAGATCTCGTTAAACACGAGTGGAGTGAACCATTTCGGAGATATTCCTTCTTATTTGTGTGAGTTTTGGAAAATTAAAACTTTCGTCAAATAGATTGTCATTCATTCTTTTATATCTTGGCCGTGCAAAGGGAACGGAATTTGAAAGTTTTAAAATAATTGACTACCGCTCAAAGTCTACTGTATCCCCACATTCCCCTGGCATCTCTACAAGGAAATAAGCAGTAAGGTAATGTTTGCAAATGTTTATCTCAACTAACACGGAGAAGATACAGGTTTGTAACAACGGTGAGTACAAGAGTAAAGAAAGTCATGTGAGTGCAAACATCAGATTTTTCTATGTACTTGTTAACACAGATAAACCTTCATTACACACTTTTTGTAAATATAAGAATACAGAAAAATAAAGCAAGTCAGATTTTAAAAAAAACGCATCACTAAGTGAAGCGTTTGAAATTACAAGCTATTGTCATAGCCACTAGAATAAATGAATAGCGATTTTCCACTTGAAAAGGGTAGAAGTAACTTGAAAAGGGTAGAAGTATAGGTGGACCACTGATGTCCAACGCTTTTTAAAGTGGGGAGGTTGGATTTACCTCCTACTTTATGCTAACTGTGCCCTTTAACAGTCAATTGTGTTGCAGTGGCAGTTTGATTATATGTAGGTTACGTTTGATTTACGAAAGCACTTTCAAATCCATGAAAATAAACATCTGTTCATTAGTGACTTGTTTGGTACTGTTTACGTTTAAGAAGTCTATCAATATTTGGCGACAAAGTCGAAGTGCATAGCATTAGAAGATACACCAAGTGATCGTCAGGTAACATTTTGCATACAGACTTTTAATACAGTTCAATTTGAAGAAACTTCGCAAATATATGCACATTTTAAACGACATAACCATTTTCAGAAATTACCTTATTTTCTTGTAGCTGCAAGGGGAATACAGTAGGCTTTAAGCGACAGTAAAATGTTTTAAGAACTGGTTGCTATGCGATGCCTTTGAAATTCCGTTCTCTTTGCAAGGCCAAGAGATAAAACAAGAATAACATTCCTATTTGAGAAAAGTATATACATTTAAAAATTCAAAGTAAAAACAAGTAATATCTCGGAAATTGTCTCCAAAAAAATTGTGCTCTAACGAGATTTACATTTATTTATTTATTTATTGATTGATTGATTGATTGATTGATTGATTGATTGATTGATTGATTGATTGATTGATTGATTGATTGATTGATTGATTGATTGATTGATTGATTGATTGATTGATTGATTGATTGATTGATTGATTGATTGATTGATTGATTGATTGATTGATTGATTGATTGATTGATTGATTGATTGATTGATTGATTGATTGATTGATTGATTGATTGATTGATTGATTGATTGATTGATTGATTGATTGATTGATTGATTGATTGATTGATTGATTGATTGATTGATTGATTGATTGATTGATTGATTGATTGATTGATTGATTGATTGATTTATTTATTTATTTATTTATTTATTTATTTATTTATTTATTTATTTATTTATTTATTTATTTATTTATTTATTTATTTATTTATTTATTTATTTATTTATTTATTTATTTATTTATTTATTTATTTTTTCTATTATGACGTTTGTGTATTCCTCACGGTTTAACAGTTATGCAAAAGTCATCATCCAGAATGAAGAGGACTCCACAGATTACTCCCAGAAAATTCAAAATACACATTTTGAACGCAAACGTTCTAAACATTCGGTTTTTAATGAAAAATGCTAGAGCCATTTTTGGGAAAATAAAAAATAACTAAATATTTTCGATATAAACAGTAGTTTGGGTGAGGAAATTTTCTTGAAAAGAGATACACTTTTTTAAAAATAACTGTTCCCCTTCGGGGAGTCTCAAAACGTGCATTTCCTGTAACATATTCGTTTGGAATAGAAAATAAAATAAAAATTGACAAATTAAACTGAATATCTGAAGTTAACATCAAAAGGCTGAAAAATATGACAGAAACTTTAAAGTCTAGTACTCTGGTATCAACGGATTAAAATGTCTATATTTCGCTGCTCTTTTTTTTCCCCTAAGTTACAGAGTGAAGTGCAATAGGGCTTTAAACATTTCAGCTCGGACGAAAAACCTACATCTTTAAAATAATCAGACTGTATCATCCAAATGTTCTTACTTTACATTGGAAAGTTAGTCACGACCTGCCTACGTTCCCAAGCTTTCATTTTAGGCGAACAAAAAGTAACCAATGAGCGGTGAATCTCACCAGATGAGTGGTTTGCTTGAGACTGATAATGATAATAACAATTAGCATAAAAAGGAAGCCCTACGAAGCGGAACCGGCTGTAAGGCGGTCATGCAGGTGGCATTATTGCGATAAGTAGGAATCAGTCAACATAACCTCATTCCCAGTTCTACGAAACTCGTGGTGTCAGTCTGACTACGTCACTTCCCATCCAATATATTGGCAACTGAGTAACTGACAAACTATAGCCATACATTTAAAACAGGTCTGACTCATATCTAAAGTAGGTGGAGAACACATCAAAGAATTCCATATGTTGGGGACTGAGGAAGGATAAACTTCAATACTTATGTCGAAAAATGACTTCCCACTTTCCGTACAGATGCTGCGTGAATTTTGCAAATACACAATCAAAATACTGCCAACATAGGAATAACAAACACCACTAATTACTGATAAATGACAAACGTCATAGCAAAACACGCGCAGCTTAGGTTAATTAGCAACCATTGGCTAAAGGTGCTTATGGTTCACTATTTATATAGCTAAGTTTAGGTTTCTGATTCATGAGAAGGTTACATTGTTCTCCGTGGTCTGGGGGCAACGTTTCTGGTTCCCGCGGTCGCGGGTTTAAAACCGGCGGAGGGCGATGGAATTCTTTTTCGGCTGTAAAATCCTTAGCACAGCTTCCTTCAGAAGGGAAGTAAAGCTGGTGGTCCCGTGTCGTAGATATACGACATGTAAAACAATCTGATAAAAAGGTCTATAAGCAAAATTAAGCGGGTTTTTCACCCCAAAATGGAATGGGACACTGAGAACTATAGGAGTTAAAGAGCATCCACTAACAAAAACTCAATTTGAATTTTATGGGAGGTTAGGTTAGGTTTATTTTAGTTTTATATATAAAAGCTTAGGTCAATGAGCCACTAGCCACACCCTCCACCAGCCATTTTCTTTGGTGTAATGCGCTATCAACAATACACTGCCTTAGCGTTCATAAAGCAGGAAGGGAACAAGAAGAATAACAAGTCAAAATATTGCTAATCCTGCAGTTTTCGCTTTTCGTTAAAGTTAGGAGGTTACAACTCCTGTGAGAACCTGTGTTGAAAAACCATTGTACCTAAGGGTTCCACAAAGAATGCGGCCGAGCTGCACACACGTTAACTACAGTCTCATTATAGTCATTTCAATTTTAAACGTTTGTACCTTCTTTTCGGTCCGATAGTTATTTAACAACATAAAAGTTACAGAATAACATTACATTAATATTTGTACCTGTCTCAGCAAGGGATCAAATGAGCTTCTACATTTGTACATGAAACTTTTCTAAAGAGACAACCGAAAGCGCAGAAAATCTTGGCCCTTCAAATGAAATGCATTTGAATGCGAAAAATCTCAGAAAAATGCTGCGTGATGAAGAATACAAGAAATGGAAATAACTTCCACAGAAAGGAATAAGAGTTGCTCTCTTTTCCGAATAGCCCAACTCCAACTCATGGCTTTCTACAAAGAAAGGTCTCTCTTCATGACAATCAAGATGAAGTGCAATGTGCTTCAGTTCGCAGTGTTCCAGGTAGAGGCCAAGTAAACCGTTGTCGCGTGTGCAGCGAGACCGAAACCCTCGCACTGTGCTTGGCTTCTGCAGGAAGGGCGAACTTCTTAGAAACAAGAGACATTACACAGTAGGACGGCGATTACTGAGAGGCAAAAAGAAACACAAGGTCTATGAAGAAGTGGTTTGTTCCTCTATATCCAGCTGCATTAAAAGACTGGACCTAATTGTCATTGACAGACAACAAGACAGGGAGTCAATTTTTCACCCTACAATCCGATTTGGAAAAAAAAAAAGTACACCAAATTAAGGAGGTTGATAAGAGGGGGAAAAACCTACATTGTGAGCCTTGCATTCCTTATTTAAAAGACACATACAAAATTTCAAATTTGGGAAGTGACTGGTGTACTTTTTGGTGCTCGTAGAGCGATTAGTACGTTTATTGTTGATTTGTTCCGACGCTTTGAATTGCCAGTTAAGTGTTTAGAAGATATTGGTTTACAAGTTGTGTACATTTTACACAATCATCTATATACTACACTTAAATAAATTATTCTAAAATGGTTAACTGTCCTATTTACAAATTGTATAATAATTGTGTACACTATTACACTTTATCTATCAAATATTGTTACATTATACGATTTTTGTCCTTTATCATTCATATTTAAGATTGTATTTTTCTACAGATTTATTAGCAGGCGTGTCTTTATGACAACCTTAAAATACGACAGCTATCCAAGTACTGGGTTTTCCCTCACAAAAATCCTTAACATAAACAACGAATACTTTTTTTTTTTTTTGAAAAGACACATGTTCTGCGATCACCGAGTAAAATAGTCTTCTAAATTAATATAAATAAAGTACCGTTCTCTAATTTCTAATGTTAGCTACTTTCTCTTTTCCTATAATTATTTAAAATACCCCGTCAATGAATTCTTTTACGCGAATAAGGGGGATATTTCGCCCTTTTTTAAATGTTCGGGATTGCACGAACTTACAATTACAGAGGTAAACGAAAGGATTCACTAGGAAACAATCTAGATCTAGGGTTACCTGATTATTTTGTGGAATGTAGGACACAATGATAAAAAATGTAGGATATTATCGGTCAATGCAAAAATGTGCAAAAATAATATAAGATATAATTTAAATGCTGTTTAGTATAAGTATATTATATATCAATGTATAATTATATATATTTATTTAATGCTATTTACATATACCCACATGTATACATTTATAATTTCTTAAAATCCTGAAACGTACAGTTTAAGGACAATACATAATTGCATTAGTATTTTGGTTTTGGCATTTCAGCTTGTAATAAAACTACTGTGAATTAACTGTTAATTTCCCACTTTCTTATTCTTCGATAACCAAAATCCAAATGGAAGAGCGAGAGTAAAGCATTACTTTGCTTTGCCTCTACAGAACATCAACATTTTGTCTCGGAGTGCAAATCTGCGTTGCCAATTTCGTGCAATGTTATTAATGCATGAGTATGTTCTTGGACTGTAGCTGTTTTGCCATAGCGTGTTGCAGTTGCAGCTAATAATCCTTATTTATTTATATTTCCCTAGTTTCCGGTTCATTTTCTAATGATTACTGCTTCTTTCTGAAAATGTAGGACATTAGACACTTCAAAAATTGCCCCCGGACGCCGGACAAATGGTTAAAATGTAGGGCATGTCCACGACTTTCCGGACGTCTAGTAACCCTATTTAGATTATACACTAATTTCATAAATTAAATTAAATTAATTAATTCCTCATTGGAGCTCAAAAAGCTAACCATGCAATGTCGGGTAAGCCAGCCTATGATTCTAAAGCAATAAAATAAGATAATACACAAATATGTACCGAGCTCTAGTTATACACCGAATGCTGCTCTTCAGCTGTTCCATTAGTACGATCCTCTTTTGTCCGCATGTGTTACTCCCAGCCTGTCTACGGTTCCGCTGCTTAAGTCAGAATCCCGTTTCTTTCTGGGTGTGCGGTATGGGGGGCCAGTGACCTCCGCCTTGGGGCTCGCCACGAATTTCAAACAGTCGCTCCGCCATATTGTGATTAGCATGCTAATGTCGCCTTTCCAAACGACCTCACTTGCTTTAAAACTTTATCATTCTTCTTCTCCCGCATATTTTCACAAAATCTTTTTCTAACTTCTGCCGCTACTTCGCGGTACACTCCTTACAGAAACCGTAACGGCTTTAACACCACTCTGGCGTTCAAAAGTAATCCACATCACAATAGCAAATGTTCCTAACCTAAAACAAGAGTTACTAATCACTCATTACAACCATTTATTAAAATAAACGAAGATGAAAAAAAACACATTTCGGTGTACATACAAAGGGAATATTGATAGTCAAATGTTTAAGAACAGGACACCGTATGCTGGCCTAAAAATTTCCATGCAATCGGAACAACTGAATATCGATAGAACTCAAAAGAATGACAACATTTTGAACAACTTGAACCATTAATAACGCATATCCTGGAAATGACTTATGGCACAAATATGTTACTTGACAGGAATTATGTGTAGGTATTAAAACATATACAGTTATTGCATAGTACGTTTTCATCTATAGCTTAACATTTACCAATTATACAATATTATATAAAAGTCCATCCGAATGTAACAGACTTCACTGGCTATTTTCAAAAAATTCAAGATATACATGTTATTTATCACGTGAATATACTTAATATGGTATTAAAATCAAAGTCGTTACAACCATTTTAGAAAAAGCCCAAAAACGTCGAAAAATATTCCATAGAAGGGTAGCTTATGGTGGGGGAATTGTCCTAAAAATCCTCATGTGGCATCTCTCTACCACGTATAGTAAGTAGAGGAAGTATTGTATTCCACCCAAAAATTCAATGTCGTGATTTCACTGGAAATATACGTTTTGAGGCTCCCTGAATTAAAAAAAAGGCATTTTTAGAAAAAGATCCGTGTGTGTGTGTGTGTGTGTGTGTGTGTGTGTGTGTGTGTGTGTGTGTGTGTGTGTGTGTGTGTGTGTGTGTGTGTGTGTGTGTGTGTGTGTGTGTGTGTGTGTGTGTGTGTGTGTGTGTGTGTGTGTGTGTGTGTGTGTGTGTGTGTGTGTGTGTGTGTGTGTGTGTGTGTGTGTGTGTGTGTGTGTGTGTGTGTGTGTGTGTGTGTGTGTGTGTGTGTGTGTGTGTGTGTGTGTGTGTGTGTGTGTGTGTGTGTGTGTGTGTGTGTGTGTGTGTGTGTGTGTGTGTGTGTGTGTGTGTGTGTGTGTGTGTGTGTGTGTGTGTGTGTGTGTGTGTGTGTGTGTGTGTGTGTGTGTGTGTGTGTGTGTGTGTGTGTGTGTGTGTGTGTGTGTGTGTGTGTGTGTGTGTGTGTGTGTGTGTGTGTGTGTGTGTGTGTGTGTGTGTGTGTGTGTGTGTGTGTGTGTGTGTGTGTGTGTGTGTGTGTGTGTGTGTGTGTGTGTGTGTGTGTGTGTGTGTGTGTGTGTGTGTGTGTGTGTGTGTGTGTGTGTGTGTGTGTGTGTGTGTGTGTGTGTGTGTGTGTGTGTGTGTGTGTGTGTGTGTGTGTGTGTGTGTGTGTGTGTGTGTGTGTGTGTGTGTGTGTGTACGTGTGCGTGTGCGTGTGCCAGTCTGTGGACAGTATAACTCGAAAACAAAAAGTCGGTTAAAAACCAAAGTTGGTATTTAAGTTTAATGTCTTTCAAGGATGCGACACGAAGATTTTGAAGAAAATAGCCCCACCCTAAACTACCCTTTACATGGAAAATTTTTCGAAAATTTTGATTTTCTTGAAAATGGGTCTAACGATTTTGATTAAAATGTCATATGTTTGAGATATTTTTATGGCAAATGAAATGCATATCTTGAATTTTCTGGCTATAGCCCCTGTAGTCGTATTTACTCTGGACGACTTTTGCATAAATGATAAACCGTTAGAGATAGAACAAATCATACTATACAAAAAATGTTAAGGACTTCTGTGCGTCTCTGAGCTTCACTGGCTCTATTCTGTGACAAGCCTCCGGTCTTACTTTGCCTCATCCCTTCCCCCTGGGTGGGGGGGGGGGTGGTAGCTAGCAACATATCCATGTAGGGGTCGCAGTGGGTCGAGGTGTCCCCCTCCGTTTCTAAACAGACACACATATGTTAATTTCTGTTGCAGTTAAACTAATCTAACAATGTAATCTCTGTCCACAATAACAGTCTTTTTTGCTCACAAACTGTAAACCAATTTTCAGCAGCAGTTTGTGGAGGGAACATCGTTTTATATGCGGGAGGTCAGGATCGGAGTTGACCGCCAAGAGCACTTTAAGGTGGGGGTTCATTATTAGCAAAGAACTGGTGAACCTTAGGGCGGATTGCTGACCTCACAAAATCGCTGCACACAACATCCAACACTTGCCCGGAGCAAGTCTCTTCCAGTCGGGCTTTTAATCTCACCAGAGGTGGAATATTATACTCGTACTTGACCCGAAAATCTAGAATATATAAAGTTATCACGGCCATCATTTTAAATATTTTAAATACAGTGAGCTTTTGAGGATACTTTACATATAGCTCTTTCCGCCACTTTTGGAATTGCCAATATATCATTAATATTGTGACGCCGGGCGCAGCACACAACAAAGGACGATCGGGGTTAAGCTACTTCACACTACATACCAGGCCAGCGAGCAAAGGTGCTCAAGGTCAGCCTGTCTCGCGCGACTGTTTGTATATACTTAACTAACAACAATGGGCACGGCTCGTATAAGTTACTCGTGGTCAAGCTTCCCTACACCACTCACGCGAGCAAACACTGTCACAGCAATCAGAGCGGCAGTACCAAAAGCCGTTTTCTCCAGATGATTCGAGAAGTGTCCGATGGCCGGCTTATTTGAAGAAATTCGTGAAACGTCTGTATGATGTCATCCCCGCTATATAAGGAGGTGAGGCAATAGCAGAGGTGAGAGTTACAGGCATGAGTCAATTAGTGTGACAGTGAGTGCGAGACAGCTGTGTGTGTTTGTGTGTGTGCGCGTGCGTCAAGTAATTGTATCCTCGGGGTAAGTGTATGAGAGACGGAGAAGCTGAAGAAAGACGGTAAAAGCACCGTGTTAAGGTTACGAGAAGTAAATAGTGGTGAGTTGTAATATCGTGAAAGACTGTAGACTGTGTTAACGTCAGTAAAAGAGAACTTTACATTGGTGTCAAAGTTTAGAAGAAAATTTGATTGGAAAGTAACTGGACCAGATTCTATCGTTCTTGTCACACTGGTGTCAGGAGTGGGATTCGTTGAATTGTCATTTTGTTACAATATGTACAAAATTGCTCCTTAACAACAAGCCGTATTTAATATTACTTACAAAATATGACGTTTTAACAGTCAAACACAACTAAATTAAACTAAGGAGAAGGTATATTATTCTAAACAGTTTTTTATTCAAATAAAAATCAAGAGGATTTGCCCAAGTCAAGGAAATATCCAGAACAATACCAAGCATCTTGTAACTCTGGTACACTTGTTTATATTTCACAACAAAAGTATAATTAGTGTATATATGACAGAGCAAAAACGTTGCGAACGGGTTGCGCGGTTTTTTGCCTGTCGGCATCTCCGGCCCTAGTGGCCGCCTGCCACTATCATAGGTAAGCGCGATGAAACCAAACATTTTTAAAACTACTTTTGAAGCCTTTACTTACCAACTTTATGGAACGAGATGCTGAAACTGGCCGCTGTCGTCCATACATTTTGGCGCCTTTTTAGGAAACTATCCATCACTCGCCGTAGTTCATGTTGAGAAATGCTGGCAATTTCCTGGCGGATATTTTGTTTTAATTCTTCCAGGGTGTGTGGGTTTGTCTTGTACATTTTATGCTTTAAGTTACCCCAGAGAGAAATTGCAGTGGATTAGGTCGGGATACCACAAATCCCCACTAATAATTCTGTCCTGAATCACACTTTCAATTGTTCTTATCGAAAGATTGACCCTATGAGCTGTTGCAGTCTTGTTGAAAAAAATGCAAAATCACGCTCCTGCCTGTTAATTACCCAAAAAAGGGGGGAAGAGTTGTACTCAGGTATGTATGGGCGTCAACTTATGACTAGAAAAAATGGCCCTATAATTCAGAACCTAATGTTGTTCATACAGTAACCTTGCATGACGAAAAAATTGGTGTATGGTGCGCCATTAGCGGAGAAAGGTTTCTCAGAGCTCCAATAAATCTATCTCTGAGGTAACTTAAAACAAACCCACACAACCTGGAAGAACTTAAAATATTCGCGAGGAAATTGCCAGCATTTCTCAACGTGAACTGCGGCGAGTGACGGATAGTTTCCTGAAAGGTGTTGAAATGTATGGACAATAACGGTGGGCAATTTCAGCATCTCCTTTCGTAAAGTTGGTAACTAAAGCCTTTAAAAGTAATGTTGAACGGTTTCATCCGCGGCTTTCTATGTTAGCGACAGACGAGTGGCAAGGACGCTGACAAGCAAAACACCGCGCAGTCCGTTCCGAACTTGTTTGCTCTCTCTGTGTATCCAGTTTAATGCACGGACAAATTTGTTTTGCTACTTCCACCTATGCACCTAACCGCAGTTGACCATCCGATGTTTTGTTTACCTAGAACACGAATTTTAAAGAATAACAATTTAAACACGCCATAGCTCTTCCCCAGTGAGTGCCTCAGCTATTGATTCTCAAACGCATCACTGTAAAATCTTCCACCATTGTCGGTTTCTGCACTATCTAAACATTGTGTAAAATAGAAGTCCTCTTACGATGGCAGTGAACTATGGATTTGGAAATTAAATTCTGGAGCAATTTTATGAGCTAAATGCATTTGCTCTCATTATTATTCCACACTAAACATTGGAAATACAAGCTGCTGAAATTGCTGTGTATTAATAGTATTGTTACTCGGGCTACCATGCAATTAAGTGTCGACTGTCACATTTTTCCTCTGCACTAATACGACCGCTTTATACTGCTATGCTGTATGCTGAATGCTTTGAATAACGCGATATGTGTAACAAAAGACCAGAATTCTGTTGAAATTGCAATCCTTTCTGTCATCACGTACACACACCATCAGACCATTAGGCTCAAGAGCTGAAAACTACCAGTATCAATTAGTTTTGATCGCCACATGAGCGTTTCTGAGCAGGTTGCAGAGTCAATCGATGCCTATGCCTATGCCGAGGCCGAAGCTCTTAAGTATCGTTCGTTTCGTATGGGTTTACAGGACATTCAAGGTATTTTAATCAAAATCGTTACGATTATTTTTAACAAATTAAAAATAACGGAAATGTGTCAATGAAAAGGAAGGTTTAGGGTGGAATTTACTTCTAAATGCTCGAGCAGCATGCCTGAAGACGCTGAAGTTGAGTTAGAAGTTCAGTATTTAAGTGAACTTTTCGATTTGGAGTTATGCTGTTGACACACACACATACAGACACACACAGACACACACACACAGACACACACACAGACACACACACACACACAGACACACACACACACATACAGACACACACACAGACACACACACAGACACACATACAGACACACACACAGACACATACAGACACACACACAGACACACACACAGACACACATACAGACACACACACAGACACACACACAGACACATACAGACACACACACAGACACACACACACAGACACACACACAGACACATACAGACACACACACAGACACACACACAGACACACACACAGACACACACATACAGACACACACATACAGACACACACACAGACGTACACACAGACACACACACAGACACACACACAGACACATACAGACACACACACAGACACACACACACAGACACATACAGACACACACACAGACACACACACAGACACACATACAGACACACACACAGACACACACACAGACACATACAGACACACACAGACACACACACAGACACACACACACAGACACACACACAGACACATACAGACACACACAGACACACACAGACACACACATACAGACACACACATACAGACACACACACAGACGTACACACAGACACACACACAGACACACACAGACACACACACAGACACATAGAGACACACACACAGACACACACAGACACACATACAGACACACACACACAGACACACACACAGACACATACAGACACACACACAGACACACACACAGACACACACACACAGACACACACAGACACATACAGACACACACAGACACACACACAGACACACATACAGACACACACACAGACACACACACAGACACACACACAGACACACACACACACACACACACACAGACACACACACAGACACATACAGACACACACACAGACACACACAGACACACACACAGACACACACACAGACACACACACAGACACAGACACATACAGACACACACACAGACACACACACAGACACACACAGACACACACACAGACACACACACAGACACACACAGACACACACAGACACACACAGACACACACATACAGACACACACATACACAGACACATACACAGACACACACAGACACAGACACACACACAGACACACACACAGACACACACACAGACACACACACACAGACACACACATACAGACACACACATACAGACACACACACAGACGTACACACAGACACACACAGACACACACACACAGACACACACACAGACACACACAGACACACACAGGCACATACAGACACATACACACACAGGCACATACAGACACACACAGACACACACATACACACACAGACACACACACAGACACATACAGACACACACAGACACACACAGACACATACAGACACACACAGACACACACAGACACATACAGAGACACACACACAGACACACACACAGACACACATAGACGTACACACAGACGTACACACAGACATACACACAAACACACACACAGACACATACACAGACACACACAGACACATACAGACACACACAGATACAGACACACACAGACACATACAGACACACACAGACACACACAGACACACACACCTTTCTAAACTCTTCTATTTGTCACATGGGACCTCAAAATACGCAGTTTCAGTGAAAAGTCTATATACAATTTTTGTATGGAATACCATAATTTCTCAACTTACTATAACCGTTTAATTTTTAATGCTCCATTTATATGCCTCCTTTAACATCGAAGGCCATATCGGCGGTTCTTAACCTCTTTGAGCAATTGCTCAACAGCAATGGTGTTCTCTATCTTAATGGTGGTTTTGAACTTTGGATTGCTATTACTTTAGATTAACTTATTAGGTTAAATTCACACTCTCATACTCTAGGGAGGACGGGGAAATAATCCTAGTTAGAGAAAAAGTCCTATTCTTCCAGCCGGGAATAGAATCCGGGACCCCTTTCACAGCAGCTAGGAGTTCCATGTATATATGTATGTGTGTATAAATGTGTACGTATTTGTGTAGGTATGTAGGTGTATGTATGTAGCAAGATTTTGGTCTCTCTCTTAAGGTTTACTAGTTAACATGTGGCATTTTAATCAAAATCGTCAGAGCCGTTTTCGAGAAAATCAAAATTTTCTTAACATTTTCAATGTAAAGGATAGTTTAGGGTGAAGGAATTTTCTTCAAAATCTTTGTGTCGCATCCTTGAAAGATATCGTTTTTACTTTCTCTACTGGTAAGTAGGGCAAGTATTGTATTCCACCCAAAAATTTGATGTCGAGATTTCACCGGAAATATATGTTTTGAGGCCCCCTGAATAAAAAAAAAAGCATTTTTAGAAAAAGGTCCGTGTGTGTGTGTCTGTGTCTGGCAGCATAACTCAAAAACGAAAAGTCGGTTAAAAACCAAAGTTGGTATTTAAGTTTAATGTCTTTCAAGGATGCGACACGAAGATTTTGAAGAAAATAGCCCCACCCTAAACTACCCTTTACATGGAAATTTTTTCGAAAATTTTGATTTTCTTGAAAATGGCTCTAACGATTTTGATTAAAATGTCATATGTTTGAGATATTTTTATGACAAATGAAATGTTATCTTGAATTTTCTGACTATAGCTCCTGTAGTCGTATTTACTCTGGACGAATTTTGCATAACTGGTAAACCGTTAGAGACAGACAAAATCTTGCACTACAAAAAATGTAGATCTTGCTAAAATACACAATTTATGTCTCAATAAATTTTCTTGTAAGGTGAACCATTTTGGAGATATTCCTTGTTATGTGTGTGAGTTTCGGAAAACTTAGAACTTGAGCGAAATGCAACAACGTTGTTCATTTTTTTATATGTTAATCGTGCAAAGAGAACGGAATCTCAAAGGTCAAAAAGATTTGACTGTCGCACAAAGCCTTCTGTATTCTAATATTCCCCTTGTACCTACAAGGACATAAAGCAATAATATAATTTGTACGAATGTTTATATTAACTAACACGAAGAAGATACAGGAATAAGAGTTTGTAAGAATTGTTAGTACAAAAGTAGAGAAAGTCATGTGAGTGCAACACATCAGATTTTTATTCAGGGAACCACAAAACATATATTTCCGGCCAAAACTCGACATCGAAATTTTGCTTCAAATACAGTACGTACTTCCCCTACTTACTATACGTAGTAGAGAAAGTAATAAGCTTCTTAAGAATCCTTTGTTGAATGGGTAGAGGAATGGAATAGCCAGATTTTTTCTATCATGACGTGATTCGCGGGTGTTGGAATAAAGTAAAGATGGAAAGGACAGACGCAGAAAGAAGGAAATATGCTAGCTACAAAGCTTAACAAGGAAAGTTGGAGAGCGCTACAAGCAATTTAGTGGCATCGGTCCCCTCCTACATGAAATAAAACTGTTTCGCTAAATCTAACAGTCCCATTACTTTAATGCAGAAATAAACAACGCCTAATCTGCCTACATCGCAAGCAGGGGAAAAACAAAACACAATCTGCAGGCTCGGTCACCGCTGGTATCGAGAAGGCGATGCACACGTTTTCACAATGGTGTGTCCGATTTAAAAATAGATTTAAAACGAGGAATTTTTTCCCTTCACATACAGTTGACTGCACTGTGCTTTTAAAACTCCCATGATGAATTAGCGTCATATACCTCCTGCCATTCTTTATGAACTTATTGTACAATGATCGAGATTTAAATGGGAATATTTCCTGCTCATTCACCTCTAATAGTGTAATTTGTACAGCCCTGAATACTTCTAAAAACGGATGAAAAATCCCGATATTCACACAAAACGGTGTGTAACGTCGGCAGAAAAAGCTATAAATACCCTTTAGCGGTGAAGCAATCATCAGTCAGAATGGTCGAGTAATTTTCTAGGTAATCACAATAGATAATGTTTAGTTCCGTAGTTATTTAAATAGAATTTACGCATACGTGTGAATCAACTGTTGTGTCGTAAAATATGGATCGGTAACCCTACGCGTATTTGCTGGGCACCAAACTCCAACATTTGCAGCATGGTGAAGAATTCATGGATAACACGGGAATTTTGGTAAACCATAATTGTTTTTGGAAATAAAGGTCATCAATGTCTACATTCTGTTGTAATGCAGATAAGCCCAATGTAAGTTAACACTCACTAGGCAGTCCTTTACGTGTAATTCTGGCGGAGGTCGCGCCGGTCCGCCGGGTCTGGTGTCGCTGGGAGCCGGTCCAGCCGATCTATGAACGCACTGTAGAACCACAAACCAAATAGAGGTGAACTACCAGACCACCAAGTTATCCTCTTTGGAAGATATACAGCCAACAAACGAACTCGATTACAACCTCGTAAATACAAAAGAAATGAAGCAAAACTCTCTTACATGAGCATTATAGAAATATGTTGGCGCGGACTCGCATGCGTATAAACAGAGCTGATTCTATTTTATTTTGCTTAGTTGCAAAATCCCGCCATTACATTGATACATTCTGTAGGTAAGGAGTTGAAAATAATCACAATAGGCAGCGATTTTTGAATGTCGTAAGTAATCTGCAATTTGTACTTGTACAGCCATGGGAAAAATGATTGAGCGCATTAGGAGAGCATAGTGTTTCTAAGTCCCATATCGTGTTGCAGCGCGGTTTACACAAGTCGATATTTCAACATGCAAAGGAGTTTATTGATAGTCTCTGTTCCGTATGTTATCGTCTGTTGGACACACAAATAGGCTGTGGCATTTTAAATGGGAAATCAGTTTATCTCTAATACTCAGTCTTTCTCTCTGACTGTCTGTTTGTCTCCCTCTCTCCCTCTCTCTCCTGTTAAAAGGAGTTAAACGTGAATCAGAACACAATATAATTTAGTATATTGGACCATTGTAGCGCGCCTGTCTCTGGCGCGGGGGACCTGGGTTCGATCCCGGTACCGGAGGCCTGGTTCGGGGTGCACTCAGCCTCGAGATGCCAATCAAGTAGCTATACTGATGGAAAGGTGGAGTGCCTAAAAAGGTCATGTAGGCGCCTTACGGTAGGGAGTGTCGGCGCGCTGACTCCCACCGCCCCCATCCTGCACTCCTCTGTGGCCTTGGCTGCGGCTGGAGGACGCAGCGATCGGACGATAAGGGTACCCTCTGTATAGGGGATACGCCATAGGTATTATATATCAGATCAGCAGTGCCATACATGATCTCTTGCGGAAGAGGTTACAAATTAAAATTAAATTATTTTGTTGTTTAACGATGCTGTCAATTGCCAGGATCACGTCAGCGTCACCAGTGTGCCGGAATTTCGTCCCACAGGAGTTCTTTTACATGCCAGTAAATCTACTGACATGGAGCTGTCGTTTTTAAGCATACTTAAAAACAATCGTCCTGGGCCGGGTTTGAACCCGCGACCTTGGGATCAGTAGACCAGCGTCTAACCAACTGAGCCACCCAGACCGACAGGAAGAGGTTAACAATACACCATAACAAGCTCCACCAGTTATTGATATAAGCGATATCAACGAACATTCGGTGAATGTCACCCAGACTCAATAACCGTTAATGGGTAAGTTACTGTCTTCGTTACTGAGATAACCGTTATTGAGTGATTAGTTTCCTTGTAATTGTTGCTTTCGTAATCTGCATTACTGCAGTAACCGTTAACTTATTTTGTACCCATCCCTAATGTTCCACATTAAGGTTTCTGCCACATAAATCAACAAACATTAAAGCCGAGATATAAAATCTCGAAAACATTTTGTTAGCTTCTGAGAGCTTTAGAAGGTTTCAAGGAGAAATAATCGATCCTTTAGTAAATGACAAAAGAAATTATGGAAAGAACAAAACAGGACGTAGCAAAACGAGAGAAAATAAAACGTCCGCGAAGAAAAAAAAAACGCTAATTGCAAGCAAAATAGTGCAAAAGCAAATAAAAGAAATACAAAGCGGAAGAAGTGAGAAAACAACAAAGGAAAAACGAAATGTATATCGTCGCAAGCTTTGAAAGAAAGAAAAACAGCACTCACAGAGCAATTCTGCCCTTCTAAGCCGCAAAATGGCTCAAGCGTTTGAAACTGATGGAAAAATTTATCTTTATGTTGCAAAAATCACAGAAAGCGCTTACTTGCGGAATGGGGTGTAGCAAACGAAGCATGAAGTCATAACAAAACGAAATGAATACAAGAGGAGAATGAAAAACTAAAACACGCAAAGAGAGGAAACACTGTTTAAAAGAAATAGGATTTAAATTAAATAAAACGGCTGAAAAGGCCCTAACAGAAAGTGTTTAATGTGTGGTGAAAATAACCATGGAGCCCGCACACCCCTTGAGAAAGCACATCCATGCCTTTTACTTCTCCCTGCCACTAGGTAGAGGAAGAAGTGACATAAGTACCCACACACCCCTTGAGAAAGCACATCCATGCCTTTTACTTCTCCCTGCCACTAGGTAGAGGAAGAAGTGACATAAGTACCCACACACCCCTTGAGAAAGCACATCCATGCCTTTTACTTCTCCCTGCCACTAGGTAGAGGAAGAAGTGACATAAGTACCCACACACCCCTTGAGAAAGCACATCCATGCCTTTTACTTCTCCCTGCCACTAGGTAGAGGAAGAAGTGACATAAGTACCCACACACCCCTTGAGAAAGCACATCCATGCCTTTTACTTCTCCCTGCCACTAGGTAGAGGAAGAAGTGACATAAGTACCCACACACCCCTTGAGAAAGCACATCCATGCCTTTTACTTTTCCCTATCACTAGGTAGAGGAAGAAGTGACATAAGTACACACACACATTCCTTGAGAAAGCACATCCATGCCTTTTACTTTTCCCTATTACTAGGTAGAGGAAGAAGTGACATAAGTACACACACATTCCTTGAGAAAGCACATCCATGTCTTTTACTTTTCCCTGCCACTAGGTAGAGGAAGAAGTGACATAAGTACCCACACACCCCTTGAGAAAGCACATCCATGTCTTTTACTTTTCCCTGCCACTAGGTAGAGGAAGAAGTGACATAAGTAAGCAAAAATTCGATATCGAGATAACACCGGAAATACAAGTCTTGATGTCCCCTGAATAAAAACAATTTTTAAAAGGTTTGTATGTGAGCAGCACACTCAAAAAATAAAATGTTGGGTAAATGTTACTTGCCATTAACCCTAGCAATACCATAGGGGGGGGGTGTGCTTTATGCCCACCTTCTGTAAATTTTACGTTCACTACTCGTAAGTATAGGAAGTATTGTATTCCACTCTAAAATTTGATGTCGAGATTTCAGCGGAAATATATGTTTTGAGGCACCCTAAATAAAAAAAAAAATAATAATAAAAAAATAAAGAATTTTTGGAAAAACATCCGCGTGTGTGTCTGTCTGTCAGTCTGTGGGCAGCTTAACTCAAAAACGAAAAGTCGCTTAAAAACCAAAGTTGGTATTTTAAGTTTAATTTCTTTCAAGGGTGCGAAACGAAGATTTTGAATAAAATAGTCCCAAATTAAACTACCTCTTAACATGGAAACTTTTTCGAAAATTTTGATTTCTTTGAAAATGGCTCTAACGATTTTGAATTTTCTGGCTATAGCCTATGTAGTCCTGTTTACTCTGAATCACTTTTGAATAACTCGTAAATGGTAAGAGGTAGACAAAGTCTTACTATACAAAATATCTAGATCTCGCTAAAACACACAATTTATGTCTAAAGAAATGTTCTTTTAGTGTGAACCATTCCGGAGATATTCCTGATTATTTGTGTCAGCTGCGGAAAGCTTAAAACTGTCCTCAAATGCAACATCGTTGTGCATTGTTTTGTATGTTAAGCATGCAAAGAGAACGGAATCTCAAAGCTTTAAAAGATTTGACTATCGCACAAAGTCTACTGTATTCCAATATTCCCCTTGTACCTATAAGGAAATAAGCAATAAGATAATTTCTATAAATTTTTATCTCAACTAACACGAAGAAGATATAGGAATAAGAATTTGTAAGAATGGTTATTACAAGAGTAGAGAAAGTCATGTGAGTGCAACACATCAATTTTTTAAATTCTGTCTTTTAATTTTTTGATTAAACGCATGCATATAATGGTTGTCAATCACTGTTTCTATAACTGAATTCCGTAATTGTTTCAAAGTTTTCATTGCTGGTTATTTTGAGAAACAATTAAATGACAAAGCGGTCATAAAGTAACCCCATTATTGGTATAATGTGAATCATGTAAAAAAGTAAAAAAAGAAATAGTTAAACAATGTTAAATATTAGCTTTATAAGTATGACAAGATATAATACCCAATTTTAAAATAAATTTGTTTTAAAAACTGCTCAGATATTTTGTTAGCAGAGGTGGTAGTGTAAGTTCTGTAATGAGGGTTGCATTGTTAGGGTTTATGTCCAGTAGCTTACACAGAGAAGACTGGAATATTTTTAAGAATATCTCCGCCATTCCAAACTACCCTTTGCACAGGAAAGAGTCTTTATTTTTTTTATTTTGTAAAAATGGTTCAAACGAGCTTGATTAAAACACTCGTAACATATGTTTAAGATATTTTCATGCTAAAACGTTTATCTTTTATTTCTTAGGAATAGCCTGTGAAGACCTTTTCATCCAGAAGGAATTTTGAATAGCAGCTAAGCCACAAAAGATAGGTAAAAACTTACTGCACAGGAAGTATTTTTCTTTAAAGCAAACTATTCGTTTTAAATAACTTTTTGTGACATGATACATTTCCGAGTATCCATTATTACTAGTTTGAATTTTTCAATACTTGGTTTTTTGAAGTGTTGTTGTTGCTATTTAGTTCTTTCTCGAGATGTTATGGGAAGAGAATGGAATTTCAAAGCCAGCATATAGCGTCCCAGCTTTTAAAATCCGACTACAGCTTTTGACCAGTACTAATTCTGTAATTCAGCTGTTTGTACAAAGGTTTATCTTGATTAACATTAAATATATAGAAACATATGCTTTCCTAAGAATATTTGCAACAATTGACCAATATAAAAGAATCTGATTTATTATATCCACATGACTTTCTCTACCCATTTTTCAATTAAGTATACCTACAAAAACTTTTCTTCTATTTACCCCTATTAATCGAATAAATATTTGTAGAAATGATTTTAGTATGGGAATATAGAAGACTTTAACGATAGTCACATCTTTTAAGAGTTGGTCACTATGTGGTGACTTTCAAATTCTGTTTTCTTTGCATGACCAGAAGGAAAAAAATGAATAACCTTCCATTTGAGGAATGTATATATATATATATATATATATATATATATTGGAAAATTCATACCAGTAACAAGGAATATCTCCGAAACGGTTAATGCCATAGAAATAGCACATTAACTGTGTGAATTAACTATCTTTTTACGAGGTTTTGTCATCTCTTACTGTTTACTAGTTGTGCAAATGTCATGCAGAATGAAGAGGACTTAAGAGGTTATTCCTAGAAAATTCAAGATATGTATTTCATTTTTCATATACGTAAATTTAAAATATGGTATTTTAATCAAAAATCGTAGCCATTTTTTAAACAATAAATTTTTTCGAAAAAATATTTATGTATAGAGTAGCTAGGATGGGGTATCTTTTTTTAAAATGTTCATGTCGCATCCTTGGAACATGCTGAACTTAAATACCAAACATTAGTTTTTGAGTTGCATTGCACGCATGCGCGCGTACACAGACACACATGACTGATCTTTTTTATAAAAATACCTTTCCTGGATTCAGGGAGACTCAAAACAAATGTATTTCCGATGAAATCTCGGTATCGAATTTTTAAGTGGAGTACAATACTTCCTCTACTTGAAGTACACACTAGAGAAAGAGAACATTAAGAAAAAGCAGTACATATTTCATGGACATTCTTCTTTATTGGTTTAAATGTTCAAATAGTTCCTCATTTTTCAAGTGTTAAGTCGCTATCCGTTTTCTGTTGTGCTCATGCAAAGAGCATGGAATTTCAGTCATCGCATATAGCTTATCAGCAGTTCGTTATGGCCCACATTACACTAAACTGCAGTGGACATCACACCAAAAGGCAGTACTGCCAACCTACATTATTTCTAACCTTAAAATATCACAGGGTTAAAGTAACATTGTTTCCAACGATAACACATGATGAACCTACTCATCTTTGGCAAATCTTGTTCTGCAATAACACTTTTGGATAAAATCACTTCCGAACGCTAAATATCGTAATATATATTTATATGCAACACTGAGTTATGAACACAAACTATAACTGCATATACTGCTCTAATACAATTCAAAACAAAACCATGCTCACACGAATAATACAATGGCGTCCAAAGAGTAATAGGGCGTCTAAATAAAATCTTGTTTTAAAATCTATCGGTTGGCTTCCCTGCAAGGGGTTCAAAAACAAGGGCTTCTGTGGTAACATAGCAGATGCAATAACACCAACTATGGCCATAGCTTTACCATGGTTATATTTTACGAACAGTTGGCGATACTAATAAACCTAACAAATGGAGTATCACCAACTATAACCAGACCATAATGGGGGGGGGGGGGGGGGTTCCACAGTTGGTTTTGGGGTATTCCAATAAACTGTTTCCTGTATAGCGGCATGCTTTTTAAATATCTATCACTTTTATCCTTCCTGTACCTATAATGAAATGTGTAATAAAGCTATATCTATACTTATGAACTAGCAGTATAGAGAAGAATCAGCTTTTTTAACAACAGTTTGTGAAACCAAGACTATGCCAGAATTCGCCAGGTTTTCCTCATTTTGTTGCCATGTAGAGCTTCTTCGTCGGAATTTCAACAGAATTTTCCGTGTTGGAAGGACTCTACCTTTCTCATTAGTGTAATGTAAGAACAAACAAGTAGTTCTGGAACAAATAATCCCCCTTCCCCCTCCCCCCCCCCCCCTCGCAAACACGCGGCTGTGACAATCTCGGGATGGACACAGCGGGGAAAGAAATATCTCCAGCCGAGGTATTAACTAATGAAATACATACATAAATACAAATGTAAAACATTGCAAGACAGTTAATTAAACGCTTCATCACAAAAGCTTCTTTCTTGCTGTTGTTGTTAATTCAAATAAGTTAGACTTGACAAAGTAATATTCCTTGTAAAAGACATCAAGGGGCGAATGCCACTTACAATGATTGCAGATGTTATTCTCCACTTGTAGGCTCACATATTCTCCAAGTTTTCTCGGTGTTTCATTTTATTCGTTTTATAACTTTCTGAACACTGCAGCGATTTTTCAGCTCTACACACATAATCTATACAAGCCTATTTTTAGCATTACCAAGCCTTTCCATAACATAGATTACCAGGAGGGGGGTGCTTTGTGACCATCACTAGTAACAAAATGTCGGGGCAATTGTTAAAACAAATTATTTTAAAATTGAGTATTATATCTTGTAATTTTTATAAAGCTAATATTTAGCATTATTTAACTATTCCTTTTTTTAATTTTTACATGAATCACATTATACCGATGGGTCAGTACTTTATAACCACCTTGACATTTCATTGTTTCTCAAACAGACCAACAATGAAAAATTTGTAACAATTACGGAATTCAGCAGTAGAAACAATGGTTAACAATAATATTAACTGCATACCTTTAATCAAAAAATCAAAAGACAGAATTTAAAAAGTATGTTGCCCAACACAAAATGTAGCCCTACATCCCCAAACCATAATTCCTCCACCACCGTGCTTCACTATGGCTTGAATGGTTTGGGTTCAAGCATAGTATTTGCTATTCTCCACACCAAAATTCTGCTATCATTTACAAATATGTTAAATTTGCTTTCATCTGTGAACGATGCTGATGTATGGCTTTTTTCTAGGTACCTAGAATATGGCAAACAGACATTGGTGTGATTTCCTTCCGGAACTGACCATTAACATGCGTATGAATTTTCTTGAAAACCGTGTCGAGTATTTGAAAGGCGTTGAAGCAAGTTTGGTTCTTAAGCGACTTTGTTTTCGAGTTTGTTGTTCATAGACAACCACACGGGACCTTTTTCTAAAAATGCTTTTGGGGAGGGGGTTCAGAAGTCCTCAAATCATTTATTGCCGGTGAAATCTGGAGTTCGACTTCTGGGTGGAATACAATTCTTTCTCTAATTAACTGATACTCTAGCATACAGTATTTTAAGAAATGGGACAGAAGCTTACGTGTTAATACCTAATACTGTGATTGAATATACCTACAGAAATAGATGAACCAATAGTATCAAACGTCACTGAAACAAACGCCAGAATTGGCCCGAGTTTGAACGGCCTTGCAACATTCAGCACCAAACAGGTTCTGAAGAAACCGCTAGCTGAGCATTCTCTCAGACTGCTCAGGCAGACGTTCCAGGGATTTCCTCCTAACTTGACAATCTCTACCTTGACAATATCTCATTATTCTAAAAGTAAGAAAAAATCCTTATCTATGATGGAAACGTTTTCGTTATTTTTTATTTTCTCAAAACCGGCCTTAACGTTTTGATTAAAATACCACATGTTTAAGTTATTTTCATGACAAATAAAATGTGCATCCTGAATTTTCTGGGAATAAACTCCGAAGTTCACTTCAGTCCGAATGACTTTCATAGCTGATAAACCGTCTCCTGAATAAAAAGAGCAGGTTTAGAAAAAAGGTCGTGTGTGTGTGTGTGTGTGTGTGTGTGTGCGCGCGCGCGCGCGCGACACGAAAATTTTAAACAAAATTCCTCCACCCTAAACTACCCTTTACGTGGAAAAGTTTTCGTAAATTTTGATTTTCTCAAAACTGGCTCTAACAATTTTGATTAAAATGCCATGTGTAAGATATTTTTATAGCAAATGAACTGTACATTTTCAATTTTCTGGCTATAGCATATCTAGTCCTGTTTACTCTTGCAACTGTAAAGCATGAGAGATAGACTAAATCTTACTATACAAGGATGTAGATCTCGTTAAAACACACAAGTTAATGCGTTTTTTTTTTTTTTTTTTTTTTTTTTTTTTTTTTTTTTTTTTTTTTGTGTGTGTGTGTAGTGACCCATTTTGAAGAAATTCCTGTTATTTGTGAGAGTTTTGCAATACTTATTTCCTCAAATGGAAGGTCGTGATTCACTTTTTCATCTTTTGGCCGTGCAAAGATAACGGAATTTCAAAGCTGACTATCGCTCAAAGCCTAATATATTCCCATATTCCCCTTACACCTACAAGAAAATCAGCAGTAAGGTAATTTCTGCAGATGTTTATCTCGACTAACATGAAGATAAGAGAAATGTTTGTAGGAGTAGTTAGTACAAGAGTAGAGAAAGTCATGTGAGTACAACACATCAGATTATTAGAAAAACATTGTGTGTGCGCTAGCGCGCGCGCGCGTGTGTGTGTGTGTTTGTGAACAGAAAACTGAAACACGAAAAGTAGGTTAAATACTAAACTTGGTATTTTAGTTCTCCATCTTCCAAGAATGCCACACGAAGACTTTCAAGCTAACCCGCCCCTCCAAACTACGCTTTACATGGAAATGTTATCCAAAATGTTATTTTCTCAAAAATAGCTCTAACGATTTTAATTTAATTATAATACTATATGTTTAAGGTGTTTGTATGACAAATGAAATGCATATCTTGAATTTTCTGGGAATAGCCTCAGAAGTCCTCTTCATTCTGGGTGACTTTTTCATAACTGGTAAACCGTAATAAATAGACAAAATCTTACTACAGGCACATATTTTATTTTAAATACATTTTTAGTGGGATTAACCATTTCCGAGATATTCTTTGTTATTAGTTCGAGTCTTCAAATATTTACACATTTTTAAGTGCTAAATGAGTATTCGATCCCCTTTTGGAAATGTTTAGCCTCACGTATTGTTATGCCTACAACGAAATGTGTTAAAGGTGTGCGAAATGTTATCTCGACTAAGAAGTAGATAAAAGTAAATATTTCTATAAAATAACCTGAAGAATAGTGAGTAGAGAAAATCATGTAAGTGCAACACATCATATTTGTATGTTTTAAGGGTACATATGACTTAGTTTTGACGATTTTTGGTAAAAAATTGAATTTTTTTTATTTTAGCGTTAAAAATATTACAATCTTTCCTCTATCATATGCATCCATTATTTTTTCAGTTCCGCCATTTTTAAAGCTAACAGAAGCCATCCTTTAACTCCATGTCGTGGTATTTAAATGTCCATATACACCCTCTTTTACGATATAATGTTATTGTGCACTGTTACCGTACCATTTCACTCCTATTTTGAAGTAGGTGAACAGGAACTTGCTAATGATTGGCTACTGCCATTTGTAATGTAATTGAAAATATCATCTGAAGAAAGAAACAAGAGGTCTGAGGGGGAGTCATACAGTCCAGGGCAATTCTGAGGTCAGTTTATTTTCTTTTGCCTTTTTCGCAGTTAGCAAATTTTCAGCATTTTGCTCTATACAAAATGCTCCTTGCGGAGCATTTCTTATTAGAATGGCTTGAAACTTGCACAGTATGTAGTAATATGTACTATAAATAAAAATTGTATTGGATTTTGATATCAGATGGATTTTAGTGTTTTTTATCTTTCAGAACAGGCTGTTACTCCATACTTTTTTAAAAATTATGAAATATAAATATTTACATTTTTCTGTAAGCCAAACAAATAATCAGATATAAAAACCCAATACAATTCTAATTTATCCTTGTTTAAAGTGCATCTCTACAAAATTTTAGAATGATTGGATGAAAACTTTGTCGCAAGGGACTTTTTAAGTGCGACTATTAATTTATTTAAATAATTTGCAATATTTCTTGAACCAAGCAACACACAGAGTTGAAACTTTGCACAGAATAATATGGTTACAATATAAACATGCATACAAAATTTCATCAAAATTGATTAAAAAATATAGAAGTTGGAAAATTCAGTCATATGTACCCTTAAGGGGCTCTCAAAAGGTGTACTTCTGCTAGTTTCCATGTCGAATACTAGAGATTAGAAACAGAAAGCTATATTCCCAAACATTAGAAATTTTAATATCCTCCATGGAAAGCAGTGACATATCAAAAAAGATCCAGACTTTGATTAAAACTCAAGATTAATATGACGGCTTCCCTTGCCTATTAAAATCCTATCTCCATAGATTCAGTAGATGTAGATGGTGCTACATGTTTCTTTCAGCAAGATCAAACTGTTGCCCATCTGTTATACAGGTGTAGCAAACTTCAGCATCAGAGGAACACATTAAGACAACAAATAGTGACGAATCATGGAAAGTGGCCAGTGACTCCAGACCAACTCATTACAAAACACTATCAACTGTTCAATAAATCCACAGCATCAATAGACTAACACATTGTGAATACATAGTAAATAAATAGACTAAGTACATTTTAGGGTAATAATTAATATTCATTGTGGGAACTTAACAATATTAATGATAGCAACACCAATTGTAAATTTAGAACTGTAAACACAGCATGTAGTATTGCAATGGGACATGCAGATTGAGATAGTAAAAAGACAGTGACTTTGACACATCAAAGTCAAGGCTTGGAATGGATTGCATATGAAAAGAATCGTGAGCGTAATTTTAATGTTGATAAAGGAAGAAATAACTTGTGTCAGAACAAAGATTTTAGAATTTCTGTTATCGTGCAAAAGTAGATTATAAAAGAAGATTTGTACATTTGTACGTATGGAGTCGAACCCGGTAAATAGAGCAGGGTGTCGGTTTATCTCCCACGCCATACGTAGAACATGGCCCATGCGTTAATCACTAATAATGGGATTCGAGCTCACGACCTTTGGCATGGCATTTACATACGGTGCAACAGCTGCTGATGGGGATGACATTATGACCATGCACGAATCCAAGCGATTACCACCTAATGAGGAGACAGAAAGCTTCTCAGACATCAGGCTTCTTCGTGCATGTTAACGTGCTATAGTGAAAACAATACAGCTGGATTGCACAATTGTATTTTTAGACAGTCGAAGATAAAAGAAGCGCTTATAACGATTAAGACGTGAAAATTATACCATTGAATGCTATAGCATTGTAACTCTAGGGTTACCAACCTGATTTCCTGGCAGAAGTGAAGATTATTGTTCAAGAGCCCCTATTGATGTAATAACTGATAATTTGAATGCAGTAATTATGGACTCAAAAGAACCAACTGAAAGCACTGGGGAGAATTGAAATTGTTGCCAAAAAATCGTATGTGTTGCACTTCTCTGCTCATGTAGTAACTTCTGACAAACTATTATTCCTTTATCTTCTTCATGTTAGTCGAGATAAACATTTGTAGAAATCATCTTACTGCTGATTTTCTTGTAGGTACAAGGCGAATATAGGAATACAGTAGGCTTTGAGCGATAATCCAATCTTTTAAAGCTTTGAAATTCTGTTCTCTTTCCAGGGCCAAACAGATAAAAAAATTAATAACAACTTAAGTACTGCAAAGCTCACACAAATAACAAGGAATATCTCAGAAATGGTTCACTCCACAAAAAATACATACAGACATAACTTGTGTATTTTAACGAGATCTACAGTTTTGTATAGTAAGATTTGGTCTGTCCCTTACGGTTTACTAACTATGCAAAAGTCATCAAGAGTAAACAGGACTAGATAGGCTATAGCCAGAAAATTCAAAACATACATTTCATTTGCCATAAAAATATTTCAAACATATGGCATTTTAATCAAAATCGTTAGAGCCATTTTTGAGAAAATCATAATTTTCGAAAAATGTCCCATGTAAAGGGTAGTTTAGGGTTGAGGAATTTTCTTCAACATCTTCGTGTGACATCCTTGAAAGATGTTAAACTTAAATACAACATTGATTTTTAACAAAGTTCTCGTTTTTGAGTTATTCTGTTCACAGACAGAGACAGACAGACAGACAGAGATAGAGACAGACAGAGAAAAAGACAGACAGAGATAGACAGACAGACACACACACATGCGCGCGCGTTCTCCTAAAAATGATTTTTTTTTTTTTTTTATTCAGGGGCCCCCAAACACATATTTCCAGTGAAATCTTGACATCGAATTTTTCGATCGAATAGAATACTTCCCCTACTTACTACACGTAGTAGAAAAAGTAATAAAAATAGTATGCAGAAGCTACTAAATTAAATGATAGTGGTTGGAGAAAATTATGTGATTTATTGTTGTATCTGAATATGATAGTTTGCGCGAGGTCGTTTATTTTGGAGGATTGCCCATTGTTAGCACAGCGTTTGTTACTACTTTACCGATCGGAACGACCCGACAAACACAGTATTGGTCTCTGTGTTTCACCTTTGTTTTGCAATGATGGGGGGAAAATTAACGGCCAAGTGTCTATTAAGGCTAGATATTGTACAGTCTAGGAATTCTGGACGTACATTAATTTTATAATAAGGAATTACAAAAATATCTTTCAATAGCGAATGCAAATTCCTTAATGTCTTGACTAACCGATTAAACGTTTCCATTCTCAGCCATTTGTCTTTGAAATTAAAATGAATTAACATTGGAAATATACTAACTGCCATACATAACATTTTGCAGGGAAAGCAAACAAAATATGAACACTTTCTCAACAATATTATTACAAAAACTGCTTGAAATGGAAAAGCTTACAATTTGTGCTGCATATGAAATTTGAAAAGTTTAATGCAGCGATGTCCAACATTTGAGTTTGATTTAGGAAATCACTTTCAAATCTTACGTGCTAAACATCTGTTCATTAGTGACTTGTTTTGTACTGCTTACGTTTAAGAAGTCTATCAATATTTGGTGACAAAGTCGAAGTGATCGCTTTAGAAGATCCACCAAGTGATCATCGTGTAACATATTGCGATACAGACTTTTAATGTAGTTCAATTTTGAGAAATTTTTAAGAACTGGTTGCTATGCGACGCCTTAGAAATTCCGTTCTCTTCGCAAGGCCAAGAGATATAAAACGAATAACATATTCCTATTTGAAAAAAGTATAAGTATTGGCAAATTCAAACAAATAATAAAGAATACCTCAGAAATGGTTCACTCAAAAGAAAAACGAAGTATTTGACATAAATTGTGTGTTTTAATGAGACCCACATTTTTATTTACTCAGCTTTTGTCTTACTGTTTACGATTTATGCAAAAATCATCCAGAATGAAGAGGTCTTCTGAGGAAATTCCCAGAAAATACAAATTATGGCTTAGAAACTTGCATGGAATCGCCTGATTTGTGCGTCACTGGATACCGACTGCCTGTCCCTCCCACTAGAGGAGTGGAGTGGGGGATAGCTGCTCACTGCGTAAGGTTCTCCAAAGAAACAAGGTTGTACACCCCTGACTTAACCCATTCTTAAATGGGAAGTCGTAACTGTGTGTGTGTGTGCTTTTTCTTTCCTTCTTTTTATCTCCTGGTCATGCAAAGAGGACGGAATTTCAAAGCCATCACATAGCGACCAGTTGTTAAAAATTATTAAGCCTTGTACCTATGTACAAGGAAATATGTAATAAAACAATTTCTACAAAAATTGATCTGGATTAACATAGATAGATCACATATTCAAACAAGGCCGTGCCGTGGTCGAGTGGTTAGACCGCTTCATTCTCACCAAAAGGACCAGGGTTCGATCCCAGGCGTCCGCACGTGGGATGTGTGGTGGACATACCGGCGAGGGGTGGGTTTTCCCCGCGTTCTCCGGTTTTCCCCACCATAATTCCACCAGCTGCTCCATCACCACCTTTCCTATCATCCTTCACCATCATTTCATATCATCCACTTGCTCGTTCTCACACTAGGTTTCGGGCTGGTCACTCATCCTGGTTCCTCTGTATCGTCAACTCTAGTTACGAAGACCACATATACTGGCCGGGAGGGCTCGTAGGCTAACCACGTCCCATACTCCACCACTGAACCCCACTCATGACGCCTGTAGTGGGCAGAGGTGGGGCATCCAGCAGCCGTGCGGTAGACCAAGGCTACACTCAAAGGGCCGTAGTGCCACAGGACAGACAGACAGACAGACAGACAGACAGACAGACAGACAGATAGAAGAATAAGCTCTTTGTTAAAGAATGACTAGAGAAAATCATGTGAATGTAACACATCCAGATTATTTTTAAAGTGGTGACCAATGGCTTGTAACGAAATCGACAACTTTCTGAAAATAGAAGAGTGAAATCCCAATAACCGAATTTACACGAATTGCGAGTGACATCACAAAAAAAAAGCAGGATTTAGCGCGACTCTCTAATGAGCTTAAAATATGCAAGCTTTTTCAAATGGTTCTGTTGTTTGAAATCGGGATGGCATGCAGGGAAGGCCATAATAAATGCATAAGTTTACGCTTTAGCATTGCGATTTTCACTTGTTTCAATGATTAGTATATGCTACCAATTGCAATGGCTACAGAATGACAGAATGAGATGGGTGTGTTATGCTTTTGTTTACTGTCCCAAACAAAAGAGCAGCACCAAAAACCTCTACGTAATATTAAGTAATAGTAAAATGGAAATCGGGAAGGGATCGCATTGGTATTTTGGAATGGTAAAACGAGACGATATAGGAAGGCAGATTTTTTTAAATATAAAATCCAATGTACATAGCTGCACCCAAGACATTAAGATATTCGCATACGCTTTGAACAATTCTAGCAGTCAAAGTAATAGAGAGAAAATTCTCAATTTTAATATGTAGACCGATAAAACGATATCACAGATATTCCAAATTTTTTTGCTTTCCTAACATGTACACCGTGGATAAAAAAAAAAAAGTCATCCGGAACGCCAGGCTACCTTAACAGCAGAGAACAACTCCATGGGGGATCGAACCCACGACCTCGCGGATTCGGACCACAGACGTCACCGCCTGAGCTATCCCGCTCTGAGAAAACTACCCTTTACGAGTTTACATGGAACATTTCTCGAAAATTTTGATTTTCCCAAAAAATGGCTAAGGATTATGATGAAAATATAAGTGAAAGATATTTTTAAGATAAAATGAAATCTTTATCTTGAATGTCCTGGGAATAGTCCCTGAAGTCTTATTTATTCTAGGTTACTTTTAGATAATTCGTAAACGTAAGAGATAGACAAAAACCTACTGGACAAAAAATGTACATCTCGTTAAAACACGCGATTTATGTCAAATAAAATTCCTTGTGGAGTGAACCATTTATGAGATATTTTTCGTTCTAATGCACATACTTTTCGCAAATAAAAAGGTGTTAAAAACCTAATTTCAAAATGAAAAATATTTATATTCTGCAATTTTAACATACAGTATATAAACATAGCTGTTTGTAATATAAAAAGTCACAAACATTTTGAATCTGTATCCCATATGTAGTTTTAAAGTCATGGAACACAAATGTCAATTTTTGCGAGATTTCTACTATATTTCGGTTGTGCATTCCCTTAAGAAGTAAAAAATAATGTATCATATTTTTGGTTACCGATGTTGAAATGCCGAGAATAGCATGATTATCGCTCCATTTCTTTACTAGGAATTCTAATTTAGCTTTTCTCGAACTTGGTAAAAAAAGCTTATTTGCGTGTTTCTAAAAGTTTAACGATGCAATATAATGATCTTAAAATAATATCAGTGTACTCGCGCGATTAGTGCAGGTACCCAACATTCGGTAACGTAAGTATTTTTGACGAAAATTGGATTTTAGCAAATACACAATATTAACAATAATATTAATCACAATAATACCGGGAGAGCGAAAAGGTTCGGAACCAGCTGCGCGGTGTTTCGCCTGTCCGCGTCCTCGGCGCTCGTTGCCGTCTGCCGCTACTAGTTTTAAGGGATTTACTTACCAACTTTATGAAAGAAAATAGTGAAACTTGCCACCGTCGTTGTTCACACATTTTTGGCAGCTCTTTAGGAAACTATACATCACTCGCCGTAGTTCACGTTGAGAAATGCTTGCAATTTCCTGGTGGATATTTTGTTTTAATTCTTCGCAGGGGGTTAGGTCGGGAGACCGAGGGGGCCACAAATTTCTACTAATAATTCTGTCCCAAAACACACTTCCAATTGTTCTCATCAAAAGATTGGGCGCAGGAGCTGTTGCAGAGTCCTGAAGAAAAGGCAAAATCACGGTCCCTGCCTGTTAAATATCTAAAAGAACAAAGGGGCACGGTTTTATTCATGTATGTGTGCGCCAACTGTTGACTCGCAAAAAGTTGGTCTTATGAGTCAAGTGTTCATGAAGTAACCCTTCATACCGAAAAAGTTGGTGTATAGTGCGCCATTAGCGGAGAATAGTTTCTCAGAGTTCAATAAGCGGTTTCCATCTCTGGGGTAACTTAAAGTGCACAAGACAAACCCACACACCCTGGAAGAATTAAAACAAAATAGCAGACAGGAAATTGCCAGCATTTCTCAACGTGAACTACGGCGAGTGATGGATAGTCTCCTAAAGAGCTGCCAAAAAATGTATCAACAATTACGGTGGCCAGTTTCAACATCTCCTTTCATAAACTTGGTAAGTAAAGTCTTTAAAAATAGTTTTAAAAATGTTGTATGGTTTCATCCGCGATGTTCTATGACAGCAGCAGACGGCAACGAGCGCCGAGGACGCCAAAGGGCAAAACACCGTTGTTCTCCCGGTATAATGAAGCTATTTCTTCAAAGGTTTAAGCTTATCTCGGGCAACAAGCTGTATAAAAGTGAGCGATAATGGATAAACTCGCGAGTATGTAACAAACAGATTTGGCACAGATTTTCTACCTTTTGATGTGTGATAGTTACAAAATCACTTTATTACTAGAGCTAAAATGCGATTTAAAATGACGGGGAAATAAATGTGTAAAGCCTGGTGCATTAATAAGGAACTTCAGTACAAACATGAACAATTCCTGACCACATTGTATTTCCTTCCGTCAGATCAAAACACCTTTTCACAGCAATTTCAAAAAATTAATAAAACAGTATACTTTTATAAGTATATAATACAGTTTTGTAAATCCCTCACAAAGTTATAAAACTTGTAACACTGTTGAAAAACACCAAAACATGTAAACTTTATAATTTTCTCTTTCAGAATTTTAGAAATTATAATTTTAACTATAAATTTTTAAAGTAGAAAAGAGTAGGTACATATTTTCTGGACCAACCTCTGAGTTGTGCATTTTTTTTAGAAACTTAGGGTATTTTATAACAAATGCTCTTCATAACTTTTAAACAATTCCATATTTATGCTGATCAAGAAAATAAATTTGCTCAGAAATAGTCTTTTAAAATGCATTAAGTTTTTAAAAATATATTTACTTAATTAGTCAATTTCATTCTTTGCCATAGCAAGTTTTAATCACATATTCCAAAATTCCACTTTGATAACTTAAAACTGCCTAGAAAAGAACATTTAAGTGCTGAAAAATGTAAACCATACTACAAAAATATTACAATATTGGAGCATTTTGCTCATATATTTTTCAAAACACATATGTGACAAAGTTTGCCCGGGTTCGATCCCAGGGACCCGCATGTGGTATTCGTGGTGGACGAAGCGGCGTCAGGGCGGGTTTTCTCCGGGTGCTCCGGTTTCCCCCGCCATCTCATTCCACCGCTGCTCCATCTTCATTCCACGTATCATCAGTGTCACCGCCTGCGGTGCCGTAGTAGTAAAAGCGGGCGTTAAACACAACAACAACGACAAAGTTTGCAGTAATTCCTCATAGAAAACTTGGTAAGGGGTGGGGGGGATACATTGTCATCGCTCCAGTCGGGGTTAGATTTTGAATCGTCACCTAACTTGCTCAAAACCCTGAATAAAAATTTCGGTCTGAGTGGCTCAAATAGTTAAGCACTGGGCTACCGATCCCAAGGACGCGGGTTCAAACCCTGCGCAGACCAGGCACTTAAGGGGACCTAGTACAGATTATATGATTTTCTACAATTTTTTCAATCTTATTGAATGTTAGTTACTCTTATTCTAAATAGCATACTGTGTAAATTTCAACAAAATTAATGAAGTATTTTTTCAGCTATGAGCTATTTTTTACTTTTATACTGCAATAGTTGTAAAGTATGAAATACTCCTTGCAGTACAAATATTTTTTTCATCAGTACCAATTTGTCATATTAATAACCGAACTCCTAAGTGATTCTAGAATGTTTTTTTTTCTTCTTCTTCTTTTCCATTTTGTGCTTTGAATAGCAAAATATTAATAATAATCAATAATGCATATATTACAGCCTAAAAAATCAAAATTTTTGGATTAATAGCACCACAGTGCCAAGTTTTACATTGTAGCCCAAAATGGATTCTACAATGTCTTTAGATTGTACTGTAGAGCAATTGTATCAAGTTTCATGACAAAGTAAAGAAAACTTTATGGGTTATTAATCGAAAATTTAAATTTTATCTTGAAAACATTAATACAAGCTAATGTAATTGGTGTAAAAGGTTAAAATTGTGCAACCCTAAAAAGATCTAAAATCCATTGAAATGTTTTACTAACATTATGAAGAGTTCAGTTTTGCAGAGATCCAAAAATCGACCATATTGGCCATTTTGGATAAAAATCTGTACTATGCCCCCTTAAAAGCAACAGACCCATGTCGGTAGATTTACTGGCATCTAAAAGAACTCCGAGAGTCTGGCAAACCGTGGTGCGGATATCCTGGCAATTTTATTGACAGTTCGTTAACAAACAAAATACCTGCTTACATGAAAACGTGCTTCATTCAATTGAATTGAATACGTATTTCCACCTTTACTACACTTTCATGAATACGCAAAACTAAAACGACTCTACTACGAGTACTGATTGTCAGTACAAATATTACATATTCCACCCGAGGTTCCATGTACACGTTTAACCGAAAATGCATGTTTTGAAGTCCCCTGAAACCAATAATAATAATAATAATAATAATAATAATAATAATAATAATAATAATAATAATAATAATAATAATCCTTATAATAATTAATAAAACTTTAGAAAAGGTGGGTGCGTGAACTATTCTTTACATGGAGAAGTTTTAGAAAAAGTTTATTTTCTCCAAAATAACTCTTTCATTAAATTACCATTTGTTTAAGATACTTTCATCACAAATAAAATGTATCTGTATCTTGACTATTTTGGGAATGTCCTCTGAAATCCTCTTCATTCTGGGCGACTTTTACGTAATCGGTAGATCGTAAGAAATAGACAAAATCTTACTGCAATAAATGTAGATATCGCTAAATAGACATTTTCACCTTCTTTTTTAGTTAACCATTTCCGAGATATTTCGTGTCATTATAGGAAGACATTATTTCCTTTTTATCTCCTGGCATGCAAAGAGATAGGAATTTCAAAGCCCACATATAGCGACCACCTCTTAAAAGAGCTGATTTTCGCTTAAGCCTACAGCGTTCTTCTATTCTCCTTGCACATGTAAGTAAATCTGTATAAAAGAGTGTACATGTGTATGTTTATCTCGATTAACATGAAGTAGATAGAAGAATATGCGTTTTTAAGCACCTATAGTTTGTACAAAAGTGGGTAGAGTATTTCGTGTGAGTGCAACACATCAGTGTTTTAATTTAAAACAAGTAGGTACTTAATAAGTTAAAACTGTTTTCTCTGCCCAAATTTACTGATCGGCCCCATTTACACGGATTCTGCTTGGCAGTAGATTCTCCCCTCTCTCCCATTTCTTCACGGACAGGGGGGACTCCGCTACAAGACACCGTGACATTTAGCAAAGTGCGATGCATAATCGCTATTCTTTCTTCAACTGTCATGTTTTGCTTTTTCTGCCACTTAGCTATCACAAAATAGCACGTCGAGTTGTCACTGGAAAACATGTTTTGATGTCCCTGAATCTAAAAATGCACTGCGCGCCTGGGTGTGTGTGTGTGTGTGTGTGTGTGTGTGTGTGTGTGTGTGTGTGTGTGTGTGTGTGTGTGTGTGTGTGTGAGAGAGAGAGAGAGAGAGAGAGAGTGAGAGAGAGAGAGAGCTGTGTATGTGTGTGTTTCAACAGCATAAATCAAAAACGAAAAGCCGGTTAATTCAGTTGAGCATCTTCCAAGGATGCGACACATTTTCAAGAAAATCCTACCACTCAAAACTACCTTTTACATGGAAAATGTTTCAAAAATTTGGATGTTATCAAAAAAGGCTTGGCGATTTTGATTAAAATAGCATCTGTTTAACATATTTTCACGACAAATGAAATGTATAACTTGAATTTTCTGGAAATGTCTTCAGAGCTCCTCTTCATTCTGAATAACCTTTGCATAAGAGGTAAACAGTAAGATATAGACAAAATCTTACTACACAAAAAATGAAGATTTTTTAAGAGCACAATTTATGTCAAATACTCGTATATGCGTATATTTATTTTTATGGAGCGAGATAATCACTGTTATTGACTTGAATATTCAAATACTTATAGTTTACTCAAATATGAAGTCATTTCTTTTTCTTTTCTTTTTTCCTTTTCGTTTCTTCTTCTCTCAAAAAATTTGACTATCGCTTAAGTCTACTACATTCTCCTATTCCCGTTCTACGGGGAGAGCAAAGAAGTTCCGAAAAGGCTGCACGGTGTTTTGCCTGTGCGCGCCCTCGGCGCTCGTTTTCGTCTGCCGCTATCATAGAAAGGCGCGGATGAAACCATACAACATTTTAGAACTACTTTTAAAGGCTTTGCTTATCAACTTTACGAAAGGAGATGCTGAAACTGGCCACCATCGTTTATTGGAGCTCTGAGGAGCCCTCCTCCGTTAATGGCGCACCATACACCAACTTTTCCATTGTGAAGAGTTACTTCATGAACATCATTAGGTACTGAGTTATAGGGCCGATTTTTTCACCTCAACACTTCACGACAATACATACGTGACTACAGTTTTGCCCCCATTTTTACTTTCTCTACTGCTAAGTAGGGGAAGTATTGTATTCCACCCAAAAATTCGATGTCGAGATTTCACCGGAAATATATGTTTTGAGGTCCCCTGAATTAAAAAAAAGCATTTTTAGAAAAAGGTCCGTGTGTGTCTGTGTGTCTGTCAGTCTGTGGACAGCATAGCTCAAAAACGAAAAGTCGGTTAAAAACCAAAGTTGGTATTTAAGTTTAATGTCTTTCAAGGATGCGACACGTAGATTTTGAAGAAAATAGCCCCACCCTAAACTACCCTTTACATGGACAATTTTTCAAAAATTTTGATTTTCTTGAAAATGACTCTAACGATTTTGATTAAAATGTCATATGTTTGAGATATTTTTATGACAAATGAAATGTATATCTTGAATTTTCTAGCTATAGCCCCTGTAGTCGTATTTACTCTGGACGACTTTTGCATAACTGGTAAACCGTTAAGAGATAGACCAAATTATACTATACAAAAAATGTAGATCTTGCTAAAGTACACAATTTATGTCTCAATAAATTTTCTTGTAGGGTGAACCATTTCGGAGATATTCCTTGTTATGTGTGTGAGTTTCGGAAAACTTAGAACTTTCGTGAAATGGATCATCGTTGTTCATTTTTTTATATGTTAAGTGTGCAAAGACAACAGAATCTCAAACATTTGACTATCGCACAAAGCCTACTGTATTCTAACATTCCCCTTACACCTACAAGGAAATAAGCAATAATTTGTACAAATGTTTATCTCAACTAACACGAAGAAGATATAGGAATAAGAGTTTGTAAGAATGGTTAGTTCAAGAGTAGAGAAAGTCATGTGAGTGCAACACATCAGATTTTCTTAGAGAACAGACACGGAGCGTGATTTTGACTTTTTTCAAAAAGACTCTGCAATAGCTCATGCGGTCAATCTTTCGGTGAGAACAATTGAAAGTGCGTTTAGGGAAAGAATTATTACTAGAGATTTGTGGTCTCCCGATCTAATCCCCTGCGATTTTTATTTCTGAGGGAACTTAAGACATTAATTGTACAAGACAAACGATTAACATGGAGTAGATAGCAGAATAAACGTTTGTAAGAAGAGTTGGTACAAGAGCAGAGAAAGTCACGTAAGTTTAACACATCAGAACTTTTTGGTGCCAATTTCATGTTAACCGAGGTAGACGTTCGCCGAAATGGATTCAGTAGGTACACATTTCCTTGTCCGTATAAGAGGTACACGGGAAGCTGAATTGAATTGAATTGAATTGAAAAATGTTATTTGGGCATGTTATGTAACATGCCCTGGCTGCTAGGGGACACCCCTCTTCAGCCGAGTTTGGGAATTTTTATTTGGTTGTGTGGGGGATCTTTCTAGCGTATGTGTGTATGTGTGTTGGTATTGTCGTTTGTGTATTTTGTGAAATTTTTTGTGTGAATCATCTCTAGCTGCATGGCAAGACTTTTACCCAAGAAGAAATTGGTTTTGTTGCTAGTTTTGTCTTTTTGTTTATTGCTACTGCAACATTTCATCGGTATTTTTATTTTATGCATGTTTGTTTGATTTTGTGTTTGGTGTATCTGTGTGGATTTATGTGGGCTTCAGTCCAAACTTTTACCATGGCATCTCCAGAAAAAATAGTGACACAGCATTTCAAAAATATGTGATAAAGTATGGACAACTTTAAAGAAATAACAAGGAATAACTTGGAAAAATCTGGTGTGTTGCACTCACATGACTTTCTCTACTCTTGTACTAACCATTCTTACAAACTCTTATTCCTATATCTTCTTCGTGTTAGTTGAGATAAACATTTGTGCAAATTATCTTATTGCTTATTTCCTTGTAGGTACAAGGGGAATATGGGATTACAGTAGACTTTGAGTGATAGTCAAACCTTTTAAAGCTTTGAGGTTCCGTTCTCTTTGCGGTTAACACATAAAAAGATGAACAACGATGTTGCATTTGAGGAAAGTTTTAAGTAATTATTATTTATTTATGCCAACAGACTTACTGTTGGTGTTTTTAAACACACAAGCCGTGTGTGGGCAAAGTTTAAGAGGTAGAACTGGAACTTAAAAATTCAATGCCACAACTGGGAAGGTCTGTGGTTCAAATCCCAGTTGTGGCATTGAATTTTTAAGTTCCAGTTCTACCTCTTAAAGTTTTAAGTTTTCTGAAACTGACGCAAATAACAAGGAATATCTCCGAAATGGTTCACTCTACAAAAAAATGTATTTGAACATTAATTGTGTGTTTTAGCAAGATCTATATTTTGTATAGTAACAGTTTGTCTATCTCTTACAGTTTACGAGTTATTCAAAAGTCATCCAGAGTAAACAGGACTACATAGGCTATAGCCAGAAAATTCAAAATATACGTCCCATTTGTCATAAAAATATCTTAAACATATGTCGTTAATCAAAATCGTTAGAGCCATTTTCAAGAAAATCAAAACTTTTGAAAAATGTTTCTAGTAAAAGGTGTTTAGGATGGCGCAATTTTCTTCAAAATCTTCGTGTCGCATCCTTGAAAGACATTAAACTTAAATATTAACTTTGGTTTTTAACTGAATCTTCGTTTTTGAGCTATGCTGTCCTCAGACTGGTAGACACACACAAACACACACACACACACACACACACACACACACACACACACACACACACACACACACACACACAGTAACACACACACAGTAACACACACAGTAACACACACACACACACACACACACACACACACACACACACACACACAAACACACACACACACGCGCGCGCACACACGGACCTTTTTCTAAAAATGTGGTTTTTTTTTTTTATTCAGGGGGCCTCGAAACATATATTTCCAATTCGCCATCGAATTTTTGGGTGGAATACAATACTTCCTTCTACTTACTAGTAGAGAAAGTTAAAAAAAACTTTAGTATAACTGTTTTAAAGAGATCCGCATTAAGTAATTATGCACGTTCTAAAAATAAATGAGATAGATTTTAATGGTATATTATTTTATGCTAAACAAATGACGCGCGAAATAATTGCAATCATAAAATGTATAAGAAAGTGTTTCTCGGCCGGTCCTGAATTAAAGGCAAGTTTCGTTATATGTAGGTCGGTGCGTAGGACTTTTCTTGAAAATCTTATCACACTCACATCCTGTGAACTCGATATCCAGGATGAAATACAATCCTACTGTACGCAGATAAGTAACATTGGGATAAATGGGAGTAAAAATGTTATTTGCGCAACCCTAGCATTATTATGACAGCATAAATCGTGCGAAATTACTCTCTGTCTGACGTCATCACCGCCAAAACATAATTCTGTCCAATGTGTTTGTAAGGAATCCTGAAACCCTAGCTCTCGCAAACTACCGCATTTTATCGTTTCTGCATCCACAAAACTTTTCATATTCGTTTTCGTAAACATATTTTGATTTTTTTGGATTTAATAAACTAGTACTCGTGGCTACGTTCAAAATGTCAAGCGGAATACAATGGATATTTTCAATTCTTTTATCGTCACCTTCCATTTTCCTCTTTAAGTGTTGAAACAAATGAAACATCTGCTTAGGAACCACATTACGTTATACATCTGTGATATCTGATACATTATAATGTTTTATTTAGCAAATTTACTCATTATTTTACGTATATATAACGTTTTCATTGTGACATTTGTAACGTGCTAAACACATACTCGTGTAACAGTCAGATTAGCAGTACAGTCTGACCGACTAGTTACACAAATAACTATTGTTACCTTTGTTATTGTTGCCTTTAACTATGGGCAATGGTGTTAATTCGTATACAATGCGTTTTGGGCCTTTTTGTTTTGTACATTATATCATAGAGAATATTCTTGACTAGAGAAAAATCCCCACCTTCCAACCGGGAATCGAAAACGGGACTGCTCGCACAGCAGCCAGATGATCTACGACTGTTGCCGCTATTCTGCCCTATACCTGCAATTAAATTGTACGTCAAATTATGCAGTAACAATTGTTTAAACTCTAAAAAGGTCATTATTTACAGCTTTTAATTTGGTTTTGGCAATTGACGGTTAAGCAATGATCAGAGGTATTGAAAACGTCATATAACTATCATAAAATATGCAACACTCATTTTTTGTTGTATGCTGTAAGTTTACATACTGTAATAACAAGAAAATGTAAATAACTTTCTAGAGAGTATGCCTAATTAACAAATTATGCATTATAATATTCTGTGGTATTAAAATATTCCTGAGTATTTCAGAATAACTAGTAATAACATCAAAGTGAGTGATTTTAAGGGTATTTGCTGGCATGTATTATGGTAATGCACACCTAGCTTTATTGTAATCATAGCAATGTCGTGTAAGATAGTTTAAGACCTGATAAGCTAAGACTATTGCCGCAAAGAGTTCTTGTTTCTTTTGTAACGATGAAACCGTGTTATTCTGTTCAGAAACACCGCAAAAGCTATGATTCAACAAGGCATATTTCTGCAACGTGGGTTTTCCTGCGTACCTACAAAAGGTACGTCAGACAGAGCCGGTAAACTGATGGAGCTAAGAACGCGGTAAGATCCCTGAGGGCATAAATTCCAGCAAGCTGGTCTCATAGCCAGTTAAACGTCTCACCTTTCCAACGGGCCAACTCCGTATCCTGTCTTAACATCTGTTGACCTGCCATTCGTTTGCAACCACGTGGTCTTCACTTTCTGTCACACAATGTACAGCTGTTTACTTCTAAATAAAATACTGAAAACCAAACGCACCATAGAAATGGAATATTATTATTTAATTATTACCTTTATTGATGATGAACTGTATTTCCCCGCGGAGCCGAATTTCTCCTGCCAAAGAATCGTTCCACATGTAGATTTAAAAAAACTGAGAAATCATGACATTTTGGTATTCACCACATAATGGAAACATAAACAAACTCAAAACTTCACAAAACACAAACAACTTTTAAAACCGAACACGAACACCACAGAAATAAAAGGAAAACAAAATACACTGACAACACAAGACAATACAGCAACGACTACACATAACAAATACAAATCCGAGCCAAACTTTGAAATAAACACAAAAACATGAACATAAAACAGCCAATTCGATCACGATAACGCGGTTCCTCGGAGAGAAACAAAAACACGTCCTTCCCGCTTCGACTCGCGCGAAGGAATAGTTGCACTTCGTTTGCCGCCCACATTCCTGGAGCGCTCATAGCGGAGGCGCGCTATCTTGTCTTCGTAGTTGCAGCGCTTGCCGCCAGGTGTCTCAGGGAACGTAGAAATTATCTCGCTCTCGCTTGTTACGCTGTCAAACCGTGGTGCGCTAGACTATTAACCTATTATTTACCCTTATCCCATTTTTGGGGCGCAAATATTTTATTTACTTCTACATAAATGGTGAATCTCTTAGTTTTGATTGTTGTACCTAAACGTTGAACTAGCTGCTATAATGCCAACAAATTGAAAATAAATATTTTTTTTTCTAATTAGCTTATGAAAATTTGCGTATTTTCTTTATTTGCGTATGGCTGCACTTTATGTTTGTTGGTAGGTTCTGTACAACAGAGGGTGATGTGAATAGAAAATGAGTTGACTCCGAAGTGGAGCATGCCAGTTAAAGCAGTGAAATGACAGCTTGCATTTGATGTGAATGAAACTTATTGCCGAGTTCAGGACTCCGTCAGTTCAGGTGCATTGAGTGGTATAAATAAAAACTAGTAAATGCTTGTGAGCTGCAGCTAGCAAGCAAGTCGAGAAACGAGCAACAGGTCCTGATCTGATGTAAATAAAACTTTCCCCTCTTCATTTAACTATTCCTATCAAAAGAGAGCTTTCGCTCGGTGACCATCATGCGCCAGCTGAATAAACGTACACCATATTTTTCTATCAGGAGGTGCTCTCAACTGTTTGTATATTTATTCTCGTTACGTGTACTCTTATTTAAGGGACCCTGGGACTGAAATTTGAATTTTCTATATTTTTATAAGTATGAAATAATTACTTTACACATTTAAGGGTGTTTGTGTTATAAACTACTACACAAAGTTCCAGCATAATCTGTTTTATAGTTTTGAGGGAATTAATTACTCAATTTATGCAGAATGCGAAAATAACTTAATATTCAAGATATTCCATGCGCATCGAAACCAAAATATCACCACCTTTTTATTATTTTATAAACTCCAAGTGCCCAACAAATACCATCAATCTCTGAAAAAAAAAATTACTTTTAAAGTAATTAATTTCTTTGCTTTGATGGACATCGAAAGTATTTTTTTAAACTTTTCGTGTTTTTCGTTTCTTAAAACTAAATAAATTTTCAGATTTTGAAGCCAAAGACTGGAATTGAAGTCCGATAAATGGAGCACGTGCTGGAAAAATTCTAGGAACATAGTCCTAACTGTCATTTAGGTATCTCCTTAAGAGGAGTATAGGGCATTCACAAAGTGCTTCCATCGGACCCCATTTGTAGCCAACTTCTCTAACTCTCCCCAAGATAGAGGAATAAGAGATTGTAAGAATGGTTAGTACAAGAGTAGAGAAAGTCATGTGAGTTCAACACATCACATTTTTTTATTCCATTCGAATAAGAGCATTAACCTGCTATCATTTTCTTAATTTGGCTCACACCAGATATCCTGGATAGAGTACGACAATCGTTCCTTCGCCGTTCTCAATTCTGTCATGAAAATTCAGGTCCCGTTGATCTACATGAGACATGGGTAAAATCGCCTCAACTGGGCCACTCCCCTGAAACACATTCTTGCCTCACTCCACCTGCCATTCCTTCCCTTCACTGCTGTTCAGGTTCCGACACGCCTCATTCAGTGGCGAGTATGGCTGTTTCATGAAGAGTGGCAGAGGGACCTTGTAAGTCACAAAAACAAGAAAGTTTGCTATTTAATATGCGGTTTTCAATTTGCTAATATAAAGTGTTACAATATCAAACGCATTTGATCAGAAGCATAAATCAAACTTTGGTGATCATACAGGTGTTTATTTACAATTTTAACCCTTTCAGTCCCGGTGTCCATTTTTTTGCCTACTTGTAATATTTTTAACCGTTTTTTCTGCTATATTCTTGTTATACTGTTCGTCACCAATTAAACATATGTATTTGAGATGTTCATTGTTGTTATTATTATTATTATTATTATTATTATTATTATTATTATTATTATTATTATTATTATTATTATTATTATTATTATTATTATTATTATTATTATTATTATTATTATTATTATTATTATTATTATTGCTGTTGTTGTTAACAATGAATACATCATATGCATTATCTTTGTTTAAGAAATTTTTAAACATATTTCTTAAATACCATTAATGCTACCACAAAAAAGCAATGTTACTTGTTTAAATACGTGCAGAAAAGAATGCGCTGATTTTTATTTGTTTGGATAGAATAACATTGATTATTTAGCTTTTGTTGGCTTTCCGCCGACTACACATCAGAGGAACACATACAAAAGTAAATATCTGGTGAAGCCATCGCTGAGCTGGCAAGTAATTCATAAGTAGAACCCGGATTTTTATGTAATTACATATTTTAAATGCTGGCTAATATTTCAATGAGAAGTAAAAATGTTGGCGAATTATGTCATTTGGGACTACCTTACAAATTTTTATTTTACATATTTTTACATATTTTGCACGTTTCTACATATTTTAACGATGTTACATAAAACGTACATATTTTCTTGGTTTCGTTACAATTTTGTTATTTTTTAAAAAATATTTTAGTCACATTATAAACTACTGTTTTCACAAGTTTTGCTGAAAGCAGCAAAAATCAATCTGCAAAATAGGATTCAAGTTAAATTAAGAATGCGATAATAACCTCCTCGCCTCGTTCTGATTCTTGTCCGTTTATATTAAAGTAGGTGCCGCTCGACAATGTTGACCTCCAGGGTCACGTTTCTCGTAGCGCTTTGGGCATCTACAAGAACTGAAGCAATTTGTTACTATTGTTACCATTGTTGCAGTAGTCGGCATCTTGTAGTATAGTAGCTGCGAGGAAACAAAGTGAGCCGATGGACATCAATATAGCGAGGCGATAATACTGCAGTTAGTTTCTTGCAAGTCTTAGTAAAATGGCACCAGTTGCGTCCTCGCTATCCTGCAAGTTGAGTTCATGGGTGAAATTAGATAGCACCTTTACAATCGATGGAAAAGTAATAGTCTATCAAGCACGCGGTAAAAGAATTGGCTGTTCCATTAAATCTCAATTGGAACAACATATCAAAAGTGTTCTTCGCATACGCAACAGACACCTACGGTCTTCTAGAAAGCAAGTTCTATTGACACAAATGCAACAGGAACTGTCTGGAAATGATTTTTAAAGACTTGTGCAGTGCAATGGTTGCAGCTAATATTTCGTGGCATTAATTTCAAATTCCTCAATTTCGCTCCTTTCTAAAAAAAATATTGCAAGAAAGTTATTCCAGACGAATCTACTCTTAGGAAAAAGTATCTTCATGTGTGTTTATGGAGAAGCAGTTGCTCATATACGTAATGAAATTGGAGACTCCTGTATTGGGTTTGCCGTCGATGAAACTACAGATGACATGGGTCGCTCGGTACATAGCAAATTTAGTAGTAGGAAAAATAGATTCCGAAAGTCCTTCTAATATGCTGCAAGTTGTTGGAACAAACAAATCATTCTACAATTGCAAGATTCGTAAATGATGGGATGAAGATTCTGTGACCAGAGGGTGTGTGTGAGGAAAAAGTTCAGATGCCGCAGCGTACATGATTAAAGCTGCTACTGCCCTTAAGGTTTTCTACCCGAATGTACCTGCTGGGCCCACGCATTGCAACATGTTGCTGTAATTTTCCCTGTGTGAATAAGTTGATATCAGCAACAAAAAAGGTCTTCGTGAAAGCAGCGCATAAAATTCAGTGCTATAAAAGTCATCTCCAACATGTCCCTTTGTACTTACAAGATGGGGTAGTGGCAAGCTCCTGTGCTTACATCAGAAGTAACTTCGGCTGGTTGCCTAGCATCATCAAGACATCAGCTTCCCTTCTTGACGAATCTATGGATTTAATGGAACGTGCATCAGTGTAGTGTAGTTTCAGAAAGGAAGGTAGGTGAAAAATTCAAAGCTGTGCTAAACAGGAATCCAGGGTACTCTACGCTTGTGTCCGTGTCTAAACTGCTAAATGGTGACAATGTCGATTTATCAAAACATTTCTCTGCAAATCAGATTCCTATAGTAAAATATGCTCCTGTTATTTCGTGTGACGTGGGGAGAAACTTCTCTGCTTAAAAGAACATTTTATTCGATAGGAGACAAACAATGACCCCTGAAAGTATGGAGAACTATATGGTTATTCACTGTACATTGAAAGAATCAAAAGACTCAAAATGAAAATGCCTGGTTGTTCATTGTACGTCAAGAGATATAAAACTGAAAATGCATGTCCATTATAAAATTTAATTATTTTGAATTCATTGTTTCACTCATTGATAAATTGGTTCAGTACTTCAACATTGCTTCAACATTATATAAGTAAAATAATTATGCGAAATGCGTAAGGTCTGCCTCTGTAGCGTGATGGTTAGCGTGTCTACCTCACGTTCAAGAGGTCGCGAGTTCGAATCTCGCTTAGGGTAAATTATTCGGGTAAGGTTTTTTTTTTTTCCGAGGTTTTCCCTACCCTGAGAAGACGAATGTCGGGTAACCTACAGCTCCATGGACCTCGGGCTCATTTGAGCATCATTTCACCCATTTCATTCATTCGTCCGATATGGCACAATGTTGGAGGACGTTAATTTAAAAAAAAATAAATGAGTAAGTTTAACAAACATAATCCAAAACACCTATCTTTATTTCGTGATTACCTACTTGAAAATAAATTTTAGGTAAATTCTGCATACAACAAAACATTTTCCCTATAATTAATTCTATATTTAGTAAATTTTAGTTCATTGTAATTAATTTATGTATTTAATTACAAAATTCTGGGTAATTTGCAGTCTGCATTTAGATTTGAGGTTGTAATCTTAGCATTTAGATTATTACATAATTTTACATATTTTGTTGATATTACATATTTCATTACATATTTTGATGTTTTTTGTTACATAAATATGTACATATTTTGCACCTTGATATTACATAAAAATCCGGGCTTTATTCATAAGTAAAGGTTTCGTCTCTTTCCCCTGAGCCCTCTCGCCCATCGAAAAACATTTGTAGCCGGCAGTACAGGCTTAAAGAAGTTTAGGGAATAGAACACAATAAAGTTGGGTATATTTCTGTCTCATTGCGTTGCTAAGAAGTGCCGTTTCAAACAGTGTAGGTATACATCAATTTGGGAACCTCTAATTACCCCAATAACCTAAGGAAAACCATAGCGTTCTTGATACTGTGTGAATTTCCCAGGTCGGCAACAGAAGTTGGAAATTTACTGTCTGTGAGGTTTAAGTTGTCATATTTTCTACTGTCCTTGTCTAGCATAGGGTAGCGAAAATAGGTGGGACAGCAAGCACTCCTTTGTCGCGATTCGTGGAAATTCCGGACCCTTAGAAGCTCGCAACCCCCACTTCCATTGTATGTTGTGTAAAGATTGCCAGTGGCATATGAGCTGTGTGAGTATGCCGTGAACGTTTTAGTGGGAAAAATATGCTCTGAGAGATGAAATTACAGACAGATTATTCATAAATTTAGAAGACTTGAAATCGGAAGATGAATTCGAAAATTCGTTTGAAATTTTTGACGCTAAATCGGGGAATGAGCAATCAGACGGGAACTCCGTCATGATGCGTGTTTGACTGTGTATCTGCTTTGCTTGCGTTGTCCTAGAGTGAGATGGCGAGTATTCCTTTCTCTGTCTAAGAGGGACACAGACAGTAATCCATAAGCAGCCTTTCTTTCCACTGATGTCATCACTTGCGAACATGTTTTCCACACTGTGCTTCTGTTTATGCCGATGCGTTGAACAGCAATTTGAAAACACGGGTCACTCAAATATCACAAGAGTACATTCATTCTTTGATCATTAGATAACGCACCATCTCGGTTTTTAATTTCTCTACCACAGGCATGTCCAACCTTCTCTCTTTGGAGAACCTTACGTAATGAGCGGTTATACCCCACTCCACTCTAGTGGCGGACACAAACAGGCGATTCCATGGCAGTTTCTAAGTCACACCTTCAATTTTCTGCGAATGTCCTCTTCATTCTGAATGATTTTTGCATAAACGATGAACAGTAAGAAAGACAAAAGCTTACTAAATACAAAATGTGGATCTGGTTAAAACTCACAATTTATGTCAAATACTTCGTTATTCTTCTGAACGAACTATTTCTGAGATATTCTTTATTATTTGTTTGAATTTGCCAATACTTTTACTTTTCTCAAATAGGAATATCTTATTCTTTTTTTATCTCTTAGCCTTGCAGAGAGAACGGAATTTCAAAGGCCTCGCATAGCAACTAGCTCTTTAAACGTTTGAGATTGGATTTACCTCCTTCCGCTATACGCGGACGTTGCCACTTTTTTAACAGTCAATTGTGTTGCAGGTGATTTGGTTATATGTACGTTGCGTTTGATTTATGAAAGTACTTTCAAATGTTATACGATAAACATGTGTTCATTAGTGACTTGTTTGGTACCTCTTACGTTTAAGAAGTCTCTCAATATTTGGTGACAAATTCGAAGTGTGTAGCATAATGCGATATAGGCTTTTAATATAGTTCAATTTGGAGAAACTCTGTTTGCAAATATATATGTAGAGTTATACTCACTCTTATACACACTAATCTTGCAAATGCTCATTTCTCTATCTACTTAATTTAAATCAACATAAACACTTTCAAAAATTATCTTATTACTAATTTTCTTGTGGGCACAAGGAGCATATGGGATTACAGTGGGTTTTAAGTGATAGTGAAATGTTTTAAGAGCTGGTTGCTATGCGCTGCCTTTGAAATTCCGTTCTCTTTGCAAGGCCAAGGGACAGAAAAGAAACAAATTACATATTCCTATTTGGAAAAGTACACGTATTGACAAATTCAAACAAGTAGTAAAGAATATCTCGGAAATGCTTCAGTCCAAACAAAACGGAAGTATCTCACATAAACTGTGTGTTTTAACGAGATCCACTTTTTGTATTTACTAAGCTTTTGTACGTCTCTTTCTGTTTACCATTTGTGTAAAAATCAGCCAGAATGAAGCGGTCTTCTAAGGACATACCCAGAAAATTCAAGGTATGACTGGTAAACTGTACACCTCTGAGTAGGGGAAGTGGCTTCTAGATGACAGTTAATGACTCGCTTGGTGTATACCATAGTGCAGGCATGTCAAACATCACTCCGAGGGTGTGAAGAGAGGCGTCCACCCCTCCTTAACTGCAGTAGCATGCGCTAGTAGAACCGGTTTTCGCTTTGTTTTTCCCGTTTTCCGAATTGATCATCACGGAGAGAGGGAAAATAGGGGAAACTTTTTCACGCCTGGTGAGTGCTGTTTGACACCCCTGCCATAATGAGTAGAGAAAGTCATGTAAATACACACATCCAATTTTTCTTGATATTCACCACGCAAAGGATGCCACCCATTCAATATTTTCTGTATGAAACTAGTAAAGCAATTTGTAGACCCCTACGGCACTTTCTGTATGTAATTGATACATGTTTTTGTTTTCTTACAGACTTGGCATATGTGTGTCACTGTACCCACCTATCGAGGTAAGTACCTCAGAGAAACTTTGGCTTTTTTTTCACACGAGCTCCCAGCTCCCACTCGCTGACTGAGACCATGCACGCAAAGTCAACGCTGTGAATATTTTGTTTTTATTCGCATCAAATGGAGTTTTGTCTCCGTTCAACTTTATTCACACCACCCAATGATTTGTTTGTTTGTTTGTTTAACACTCGCTTTTACTACTACGGCATCGCAGGCGGTGACACTAATGATACATGGAATGAAGATGGAGCACCCGTGGAATGAGATGGCGGGGAAAACCGGAGAACCCGGAGCAAACCCACCCCAGCGCCGCTTTGTCCACCACAAATCCCACATGCGGTTGCCTGGGATCGAACCCGGGCCGCCGCCCAATGAACTGTGATTTATTTCTCTGGATGTGTTTGTTATGAATATGCACCGAATTTATACGCGCTAAAAGCTGTTCAAATATGCATGCATATATACTGCTAAAATATGTAAAATGTGCGCTATACTCTCAAAAATATGCAGTTATAATTCATGATTTGAAGATCTACTCACACTCAGGATTTCCAAATACAGGGTGGAAGGTACTGCTTTGGCCATACATTAACCAGGGATTCTATATGATGAGTGTAACAAATATGTCCAATACAATTATTGTCAACAAAGAACTGTTTTGCCGGAAAAAATAATTTGAGTAAAACATTTGAATCCATCTGGCTTGTTGACGAATGGATATAAATGGTTTATTATTTCACTATAGCACAAACATTGTGTGAAGAATGCTGTAATGCATTTCTACCTTAATTTTAATGAATTTAGTCACAATTTAATGTTAAAATGCCATTCAAAGTTTAATTTCTAAGAGATTTGGCAGCGTCACGTTAACATTAAATTGTGAATAAATTAATTGGAATTAAAGTAGAAACACATTACAGTATTGTTCAGACAATGTTTGCGCGATAGTTAGTTAAATAATAAACCATTTATATCCATTAGTCAAGAAGCTAGATGGCTCCAAATATGGCTGCAATTGGATCTACAGTAGACCATGGTGTTCTCTAAACTGTTGCGGAGTAAATGTATAACGTCTGCTGGTTAGTGTAAATTTGTACATTGAGAATGACTGCTCAATGTCCACAGATGTCATAGGATGGTATTTGTAAGAACTAGCAAAGTGTATTATTTGCACACAGAGTATAAGATGTTAAAACCAGGATTTCTTTGTTGAGCACCGCACAATTTTTCATCCAGTTTTTCCACATACTCTAAGGGGCACAACTAACATCGTTTTTTTTTTTTCACTTTTTTAAAAATTAATAGGACACCATAAAGGGACAAACACACTTTTATAATTCCTTAATTACTTCGGATAAAATTTTGAAGTCAGATTTTATTAGATTTAAATCTCTCTGTAATGTTTCACTTTTGAATACTTCTTGTAATCGCTGAATTGAAGTGGCGTCATTTGGATTCAGGTTGCAAAAAAATTATTTGACGGCACAAAAATAAAACAGAGCAGCGTTTATCCATGTACCCCAAAGCGTAAGAATTGGTTCGGGTAGTTAGGTTCGCATCAGAAATGATTTTCTGTAAGCAGGAGCTTTTAGATCTACCTTCTTAGTACTTGGAATCAAGGTGTTTACTTCAGCACTGCTTCTGCTACTCTGTTAAGTCCATGTACAATGCAGGTTACATTATTACATAAGGATACATTTTTAGACTCGAACCAAGACTCAGCATAGCTATAGGTTGCAGAATCTGCTCATTATGGGATGTCTGGTTAGCAGGCACAAGTGCACTACTATGTGACGACTCCATAAAAATTGTTAATGCTTAAAAATAACCTTTTAGTCCTTAAAATGGTTTGATATATGCATGGTGCATACTAAAATTATAGAATATGCAACAATACCAAAAATATCCTCTTGTATGCACTATAAAACTTTATATATATTAACAAATGATGGTAAAACGTAGTCACCTTTCCATATCATCTGCAAAAGCAGGAAGAATATGAATTTGCACATACGATCTCTATGTTACATTCAGTTGCTTTTATATTTCCAGCAGTAAGTGCAAGATCAGTTTATTTTATGCGTCCCAATAACGGGAGGGTTGTATAAATAAAAGCTACAGAATGTTGTGAGCTGCAGCTCGCAAGCGAGTTGAGAATCGAGCATCAGCTCGAAGGGAGAGGTAGTGTAGGTTTGAGGGCGCTCACTACATGGACATCAGCACCCTTAAAAAACATTTCATGGCAAAAGTCAGATATAAACTTCAATAAAAATAAAATTACTAGCCAAAAGGAAAATAAATATACAAAACAGAGTGACAAAAGCCAAAATTAGAACAAAGTGACAAAGATGTCAAAAGAGTATACAAGTTTCAAATCCTCAAACTCATGTTACTCTCCGCTAAAAACTTAAAACTCTTTCGACCGCTTGTTTGTCGTCCGCCAAGACCTCTGCAAGTCTGGCAGGCGGCTGCAGAGTCTCGAAGGTGCGCTGGAGAGGAACACTAGCAGCACGTGACGGACTGACAGCATCAGCTCGATGAGCTCTTGCTATCAACACAAGCTTTAGCTCGGTGACCTTCACCATGCCACGTCAGCTGAGTAAACAAACACGCCTATTTTTGTCAGGAAGCCATCTAAATACTTGCTGCATTTAAATGCTCATATACTTATTCATGTTAGACGTAATCTACCGAGTTGGTCTGGGTGTCAGGCGTGGCCTACGAGTCTCAAGGTCGCGGGTTCAAAACCGGCCAAGACCGATGCTTAAAAGCGACAGCCCCATCTCAGTAGACTTAGTTCTTCTTATTATTCTTTTTCTTCACTTCAAGGAGCAGGCTTGTAGTCTGTTCCGACTTCACAATAGCAATCTTTTCCTTGGTTTTCCTATATCTCTCCTTCCTTTAGGTCTATTGTGTATTTACTTGTCTAACTATTTTGTCTGTTCCCATTCTTCCTACATGCTCCCTCTACCTCGTTTTCCCTTCCTCTATTCTTTCCTTCATACTATATATCTTTGATTCCTTCCTTATTTCGGAATTCTTTATTTCATCTCTCAGAGAACATCCCATAACTTTCCTTAGGAATTTCATTTCTGCGAACTGCATTCTTCTTTGATATTTGTTAGTTATTGTCCGGGTCTCACTTCCGTATGTAAGCATTGGTGTTTATCTTTGTATCTTTCCTGGTTTTGTTTGCTAATGTTCTATTCATCGTACCACACATCATTTGAATCTTATTAGTGTATTGGAGATATCACTATCGTATTCATTACTTACATCACATCCTAATATGTAAAAGTGATATAACTGTTCTATTGGTTTCCCATCTAGTACTATTTTAGAGTGTTGGGTATTTTCCTTTAAAGGCCATAACTTTCTTTTTTTTCTGATATACTTCGCTGATTAAATCCAAACAACATAGAGCAGTTTTGTTAATCATCTTCTGTCTTTTGTATAATTATTTGGCCATCGGCAAATAGTAAAGTTTTAAATACCTATTTTTAGGTGTCAATTTTATTCCTAACCTCTTGCTTCCATTGTCTAACAATGTCATCGATAGGTATACATGCTACATAAAGTGAGCAAAAGACTGCCCTTGTCTTACTCCTTTATTTATTGCTATGACAGTAGATTTACTGACATGTAAAAGAACTCATGTGGGACGAAATTCCGGCACACCGACGACACTGATATGATCGTGGCAATTGACAGCGTCGCTAAAAAACAAAAATATTTATTTGCAAACTACCGAGCGAGATGGCTCCGCGGTAACGTGTGATACTCGCATTCGCCAGGTCGTGGGTTCGATTCCTGCTCCTACTCTTACTAAATGTTAAGTGGTTGAGAAACTAAAAACCAGTACAATACCCAGGGACTGTATGTTAGCAGATACAAACAATTGTACGCTGTTAAAAGAGAAAATGTTGACAAACTTCCGCAGCATTTAATCCAGAGGCAAATGAAACGTAAAGTGAAGTGAGTCTTTTAATAATGGTGAAAAGTTCCTAAGGTGTTTTCATTTTTTCTGAGTATGATAACGCAAAACATGATGTGATCAGTTCTCATTATGGACTGATATAATGAAAGCAATGTACAAATGTGCACACGTACGAAGAGCAGAATATCCGTACAAATTAAAATTGGATTATAACTGAAGACTTTCCTATACCAACACTAAGTTTAACTTTCAACGACATGAAGTTCTCTCATCCAATATAGCTTTAATAATGATAAAACCGTATAAAATCTTGGAATTACTTACTGATAGCTTATATAGATGTAGAGGGGGGCCTCTCATTGCCTAAGACCGCACCGGGGGCAATCCAAGGTGCAGAGCTTTCTTGCACCGAGCATCGTGACGATTCGGTTAAGCTCGGCTACACTCGCACACTGCAGAGCGCGTAAGCCGGTGTTGATAGACACATCAGTGAAATAGATGCGTTAAATATAACTGGCTTATAATGGAGCAACTTGCTCCAAAAAGCAAAGATTGCCAAAAGTCCATTTAAATCAGAGTGGGAACTTTCTTATTTTCCACTTTCTCTATCACGTACAGTAAGGGAAGTATTGTATTCCATCCAAGCCCGGCTTTCGTAACACAGAACGGAGTTACTCAGAGAACCTTCCTCACAATCCTGCACCGAACTCCCTCCGACACTTTCTACCCTGAAACTGACCAAGCAGATGAAGGAGGGAGAGAAAATTCGGGGGATGAAAGTAATCTACCCAACATTCCCCTGGTGACCCGGGAAAAACCCCGTAAAACCCAAGGGGCAGGTAGGCCGGTCACGGGGATCAAACCCACGACCTCCTGAATGTGAGCCTCACACGCGCTACCGGTTATCAAGATTAAAACCACATTTATTAGGCAGCACCCCCTTCCCCCACCCCCATAAAAAACGCAACTACCTATTCTTGTAATCTGGTAATATGCAAAAAACAAAGATGTTCGGGATAACTCCAAGAACAGAATTTTCATTGAGCAGTCAATGGAAGCTCTCAGTTGAACAGCAATACAATTAAGTGAAAAGGAACAGAACTTTACTTTCTCACTTTGTACGGAAAACAGGACCTTGCTCTTCATGATCACAATGGCAATGAAGGATCTTCAAACAAAGGCAATTATATTCAATATTTGAATGAATTAACAATATATGACGCCTCTCTGGAAGAGCACTTGGAAAAGTCGATTGATTTTCGTTCAACATCACCTGATATTGAGAATGACTTAATGTCAAGTGTGAGTGCCGTAACGTATGGAATTAAGAAAGACATTTCTGATGCCCTCTTTGGTTTATTAATACTAGATGAAACTTCATCTGATTACCCTCCCCTTATGTAAGACTGACACCCCCTAGGACTTACAAGCCTGTACCCAGGATCAGACGCCTGTGGGGAGCAGGAATGTGTGGAATTGATCTACTGGACAAGTGGAAATCACTGTACGATAAGGATAATATCAAACAAGTGGTGGTGTCCTAGATGATTGATAACTAGGCCTCACATGTTTAGGTGCTTAAAAATTGGGAAATGTTTATTTTATGTGCTAAAATTGTAAAAAAAAATATGCCAAAACAAAGAAAATATATTTTTAAGGTCTGAATGGTTGAGAAAATATAAATGTACGTGGCAGTCACCAGATATTATTCCTGGAAAGAATCACGAAGTTATAGCATACCACCTCGTGCTTCTTCAAATGTTCTATCCCAGAAGATTGAGGATTGTTACGAATAAGTGTCTTGTATTTCGAAAATTATCGCTGCACGTCACATGAAATGTCTAGCATTATTATAACGTGGAGCGTCACTCACACTCACATCAAAAATTTCATGTTGCCCATCCAACACATTTGAAAATTTAAACATTATGTTAAATCCACCATTATTTTGAAACACTTCCTTGCACATTCTTTTAAGTTTCACTGTGAACTTAAAACTGTCGATAGGTTTATTACTTCCCAACAACAGAGCACAACTAGAATGTTGTATAAACTCTGCGGATTCACAAATGACTAATTGACTGCACAGTTCAATAGACACCTACAAGTATCAGTGCAGGCTGTGAGGCGCTAACAGATGCTTAATCCAGCACATGGTAGTGGAGTTCATGTAGCTAGAGAAAGCAGGATGTTTATATAGCTATTTTCTTCCAACTGCAGGAGTACTATAGCTGACATATCAGTTCTTCCAATAATGAACAACAAATTGTGACATCAGTAGCGTGTAATTGGATGATAACTGTTGCTTCTTTTATGTGATTTTATGTAAATGTGTGAAAATTATTTTTAAAAAGTTTTCCTTTATGCGACTTTTGTGTGTGGCACTAGTACCCTTTGGCTTACCGCCCGGCCGCTGGATCCCCCACCTCTGTCCACTACAGGCGTCATGAGTGGGGTCCAGTGGTGGAAAGTGGGATGTGGTCAGTGCTTCGAGCCCTCCCGTCCAGTATATGCGGTCCTCGTAATCGGAGTTGATCATACAGAGGAAGCAGAATGAGTGATCAGCCCGAAAGCTGGTGTGAGAGCGAGGAAGTGGATGATAGGAAAGGTGATGATGGAGCAATTGGTGGAATGATGGCGGGAGAAACCGGAGAAAACCTACCCCTGCGCCGGTGTGTCCACTGCACATCCCACATGCGGACGCCTGGGATCGAACCCAGGTCGCTTCGGTGAGAGTTAAGCAGTCTAACCGCATGGCCACGGCGCGGTTACAATTTATGTGAATATTCAAAAATATTTACATAAAAATCTCAAAATATGCCTAAACTTAAAATATTGGCTCCAGTGTGAGTATCCAGAATATTAAACTCAGTTTCAAGTTCGCATTAGGACGCAAACAGAATATGTATTTACGTAAAAACCGAGCCCTATTGGTAACACATGGCACGCAGATATCAAATTTCTAACCGAAATGACAAGCTCTCACTGTCGGATATCGAAAGAGACTAGAGATTTGCCAGCATCAACTTGAAGGAAGCAAATTGATGGGAAAACGGGTGAACTTTATTGTGCCGAGGAAAACACACAACAGACGTGCATATTGCGAGAAAAAACGACAAAAATGTGTGATAGGTACAGCCATGGAAAGAATGGTTGAGCGCATTAGGACAACCAAATATTTCTAACTCCCACGTTGTGTTGCAGCGTGGTTTGCACAAGTCGACATTTCCAACATGCAGCTGAGTTCATTGATAGTCTCTGTTGCATATGTTATTGTCTGTCAGACATAGCCTATTTGTATGTCCCACAGACAATAACATATGCAACAGACACTTTAATAGACTCAGCTGCATGTTGGACATATCGACTTGTGTAAACCGCGCTGCAACACGATGTAGAAATATCCTGTTCTTACAATGCGCTCAATAATTTTTTCCATGGCTGTACAATGTTGTGTACCTGACAAGTGTTTTATTTCATTCCATGCTCAATAGACATTCAATAATAGTACAGTGTTTTTATTATTATTGACAAAATGTGCATTTTGATAGCTAATTTTACCAATGTCCCAAAAATGGGAAGATCTGTAGTTTTTGTACTCATGTACTGAACATTTTCAAAACAGTTGTTCCTTTCATAAATCACTCATAGTATCATATTGACGTAAACTAGAGGTTTAAAAATAAAATAATACAGTTTTGGCATATAATGGATTAAGAGATGACCTTCGAACATAAATAGATATACATTCATAAAATGCACAACTTGTCATAATTCTAATAAACCAAAATAATTGAAGAAGTCAAAATTATAATGAACTGAGTATTATTTTTAAAGCTACTCGGTATTAAATGTTCAACAAGATTTCGAAAAAAAGAATAGCTGATGTGTTGCATTCACATTACTTTCTCTGCTCTTGTACTAACTATTCTTACAAACTCTTATTCCTATGTCTTTTTCGTGATAGTTGAGATTAACATCTGCAGAAATTATCGTATTGCTTATTTCCTTGTAGGTGAAAGGGGAATATGGGAATACAGTAGGCTTTGAGCAATAGTCAAATCTTCTAAATCTTTCAAATTCCGTTCTCTCTGCGCAGTTAACATATAAAAATGAATAACGATGTTGCATTTGACGAAATTTTGTTTTTCGAAACTGACACAAATTACAAAGAATATCTCCGAAATGGTTCACTCTACAAAAAATGCATTTGGACATAAATTGTGTGTTATAGCGAGATCTACATTTTTTGTAAGGCAAGACTTGGTCTATCTCTATAACAAAAAATTCAAGATATACTTAAAAATATCTTAAAGTTGTCATGTTAGTCAAAATCGTTAGAGCCATTTTCAAGAAAATCAAAATTTTCGAAAAATGTTCCATATATAGGGTAGTTTAGGATGGAGGAATTTTCTTCAAAATCTTGGTATCACATCCGTGAAAGACATTCAACTTAAATACCAGCTTTGGTGTTCAACCGACATTTCGTTTTTGAGTTATGCTTTCCACCGACTGATAGACACACGCGCGCGCGCACACACACGCGCACACACACACACACACACACACACACACACACACACACACACACACACACACACACACACACACACACACAGGACCTTTTTCTAAAAATGCTTCTTTTTTTATTCAGCTGGTCACAAAATATATATTTCCGGTGAAATCTCGACATCGAATTTTTGGATGGAATAAAATACTTCCTCTACTTACCAGTAGAGAAATTAAAAATGTCTTTTTCGGATTCAGGGGGCCTCAAAACATATATTTCCGGTGAAATATCGACAAAGTTGGTATTTAAGTTTAATGTATTTCAAGGATGCGACACGAAGATTTCGAAGAAAATAGCCCCATCCTAAACTACCCTTTAAATGGAAAATGTTTTGAAAATTTTGATTTTCTTGAAAACGACCTAACGATTTTGACTAAAATGTCATATGTTTAAGATATTTGTATGACAAATGAAATGTATATTTTGAATTTTCTGGTTATAGCCTAAGTAGTCCTGTTTACTCTGGATGACTTTTGAATAACTCGTAAAGCGTAAGAGATAGACAAGTTCTTAATATACAAAAAACGTAAATCTCACTAAAATACACTATTTATTTCTCAATAAATTGTTTTGTAGAAAGAACCATTTTGGAGGTATTCCTTGTTATTTGTGTCAGATTCGGAAAACTTGAAACTTTCGTGAAATGGAACATCGTTGTTCATTGTTTTATATGTTAAGCGTGCAAAGAGAATGGGATCTCGAAGCTTTAAAAGATTTGACAATCCCACAAAGCCTACTGTATTCTAAGATTCCCCTTGTACCTACAAGGAAATAAGCAATAAGATAATTTGTACAAATGCTTATCTCAAGTAACACGAAGAAGATAGAGGTATAAGAGTGTGTAAGACTGGTTAGCACAAGAGTTGAGAAAGTCATGTGAGTGCAACACATCAGATTTTTAAGTATAGGAACACAAAGTCATGAGAATTATATTTTTGTTTCCATATAGTTAGCAATCTAATATAACCATTACAATACAAATAAATCAGAAAACTTAATAATAATAATAATAATAATAATAATAATAATAATAATAATAATAATAATAATAATAATAATAATAATAATAATAATAATAATAATAATAATAATAATAATAATAATAATAATAATAATAATAATAATAATAATAATAATAATAATAATAATAATAATAATAATAATAATAATAATAATAATAATAATAATAATAATAATAATAATAATAATAATAATAATAATAATAATAATAATAATAATAATAATAATAATAATAATAATAATAATAATAATAATAATAATAATAATAATAATAATAATAATAATAATAATAATAATAATAATAATAATAATAATAATAATAATAATAAATAATGGCGGCGTTTCCATACTAACTGGGAAAATTATTATTTTGTTATTAAATACTGTAAACATAGTTTCATTAACCGCATTGGTAAATACATTTGTAGAAAATTTAATAAAATGGGATATCTGTCGGATATATCTGTAATTTCCCAAGCATACACAAATTATCTGCTACATTTGAATTTAAATTTTCTGATCTAAAATATATAGAAAATGAAATCTGTCTATTCACAAATCCTTTCAATTTTCATTCATTAGCATAGTTTGGACGGCAAGATGAATTAGAGCATTTAGAAACCATAGTTGCTGATCGAAATATGAAAAATGTAAACTTTGATTTCTATAAACAATTATGAAGCGAAAGGTTTCCCAAAATGCGGTGCTTTGCAGCCCAACTAATGCGAATTTTCGGCACAACGTATTTGTGTGAACAAACATTTTCCAAAACGAGTTTAATAAAAAGGAATGCAAGATCATTGATGCGTTACTTCAGTTATTTACGTCTTTAACCCCTTACATCGAGGCGTTAGCTTGCCATCGTCATCATATAGAGTTAAATAAATGTATCTCATACAAAATAAATATCAAATAGCGATTTTATCACGGTTTAGTACACAAACAAGCGTTTACAGTGCAAAGGCGTTTTACATAGTTCGCCACTGAACAAGTAGGGGAGGCTTCGTTACGTCACAGTAGTGGATGGAGGAGTGAAGCGTTTCCCCTCAGTAACGTGAGTTGCAAGCCTGCAATAAACCTAACTGTACTAAGTTCTTTGGTTTATCTGTATGAATAGAGATTGCCTAACGAGGTGATCTTTTTCTATAGCGTGGCTTTAGGTGTATTTTTAAATTTTACGGTTGAATGCATACCAGTTTATGTGAGACAAATGACCTCAGTTCTGTAGTCTCCTTCCTGTAGCCCTAATGACCAAGTTGTCGACGGTCCCTTAAACACGACACGACACACACTCATTCCTGTACCATCTGCTGTAAAGTGGCGAAGGCTGTAGTCGGTTATGTGCGACTATTTGATTACTTTGATATCATAGGGGCTGGCCTCGTAGCGCAGTTAGTAGAGCACCTGCCTGCTGTGCAAGCGGTCCCGGGTTCGATTCCCGGCAAACACAACAAATATACAAATAAAAACAAAACTAGTAGAACATGATAGGGGAATTAGTTGGTACCCCCTGTTGTAGCTGTTTCAACACGCGCTTGGGAGAGCCAAAAGTTCAAATCATTGGGACCTTTTTTTAAAAAGAAATATGGAACTGTATACTTCGGTACCGCGACTCAAGTTTCACCGCTCCTATGAAATCTTCTTCATCTTTCCCTGATTACCCTCCCCTTATGTAAGAGCTACGCCCTATAGAACTTACAAGCCACTGTCTAGGGTCAGACGCCTGTCGGTGAGTAGAGCGACCTCTGGACCAGAGAGTGAGGACTCCCTCATTACCCTCCCCTTATACAGGACTTGCCCCCCCTAGGACTTACAAGCCAGTGCCTAGGGTGAGACGCCTGCCGGAGAGTAGAGCAACCTCTGGACGAGTCAGTGAAGACCCCCTGATTACCCTCCCCTTATGTAGGACTTGCGCCATCTAGGACTTACAAGCCAGTGTCTAGGGTCAGACGCCCGTCGGTGAGTAGAGCGATCTCTGGACCAGACAGTGAAGACTCCCTGATTACCCTCCCCTTATGTAGGACTTGCACCCCCTAGAACTTACAAGCCACTGTCTAGGGTCAGACGCCTGTTGGTGAGTAGAGCAACCTCTGGACCAGACAGTGAAGAATCCCTGATTACCCTCCCCTTATGTAGGACTTGCACCCCTTAGGACTTACAAGCCAGTGTCTAGGGTCAGATGCCTGCCGGTGAGTAGAGCGACCTTTGGACCAGACAGTGAAGACTCCATAATTACCCTCGCCTTATGTAGGACTTGCTCCCCCTAGGACTTACAAGCCAGTGTCTAGGGTCAGATGCCCGTCGGTGAGTAGAGCGACCTCTGGACCAGACAGTGTAGAATCCCTGATTACCCTCCCCTTATGTAGGACCTGCACCATCTAGGACTTACAAGGCAGTGTCTAGGGTCAGACGCCTGTCGGTGAGTAGAGCGACCTCTGGACCAGACAGTGAAGACTCCCAGATTACCCTCCCCTTATGCAGGACTTACGCCCTATAGAACTTACAAGCCAGTCTCTAGGGTCAGATGCCTGTTGGATCACACTGTGAAGACTCCCTGATTATCCTCCCCTTATGTGCGACTTGCACCCCTTAGAACTTACAAGCCAGTGTCTAGGGTCAGACGCCTGTCGGTGAGTAGAGCAACCTCTGGACCAGACAGTGAAGAATCCCTTAGTACCCTCCCCTTATGTAGGACTTACAAGCCAGTACCTAGGGTCAGACGCCTGTCGGTGAGTAGAGCAACCACTGGACCAGACAGTGAGGACTCCCTGATTACCCTCACCTTATGTAGGACTTACGCCCAATAGAACTTACAAGCCAGTGCCTAGGTCAGACGCCTGTCGGTGAGTAGAGTGACCTCTGGACCAGACACTGAAGACTCCCAGATTACCATCCCCTTATATAAGACTTGCACCCCCTAGAACTTACAAGGCAGTGTCTAGGGTCAGTCGCCTGTCGGTGATTCGAGGGAACTCTGGACCAGAGAGTCAAAACTCCCTGATTACCCTCGCCTTATGTAGGACTTGCACCCCCTAGGACTTGCTAGCAAGTGTCTAGGATCAGACATCTGTCGGTGAGCAGCGCGACCTCTGGATCAGACAGTGAAGACTCCCTTATTATCCCCGCCTTATGTAGCACTTGCACCCCCTAGGACTTACAAGCCAGTGCCTAGGGTCAGACGCCTGTCGGTGAGTAGAACGACCACTGCACCAGTGAGGATTCCCTGATTACCCTCCCCTTATGTAGGACTTGCACCCCCTAGGGCTTACAAGCCAAGGCCCAGGGTCAGACGCTTGTCGGTGAGTAGAGCGACCTCTGGACCAGACATTGAAGACTCCCTGATTATCCTCGGGTTATGTAGGACTTGCATCCCCTAGGACTTACAAGCCAGTGCCTATGTGAGACGCCTGTTGGTGAGTAGAGCGACCCCTGGACCAGAGAGTGAAGACTCCCTAATTACCCTCGCCTTATGTAGGACTTGCACCCCCTAGGACATACAAGCCAGTGCCTAGGGTCAGATGCCTGCCGGTGAGTAGAGCGACCTCTGGACCAAACAGTGAAGACTAACTGATTACCCTCCCCTTATGTAGGACTTACAGGCCAGTGCCTAGGGTCAGGCGCCTGTCAGGGAGTACAACGACCTCTGGACCAGAAAGTGAGGACTCCCTGATTACCCTCCCCTTATGCAGGACTTCCACCCCCTAGGAATTACAAGCCAGTGCCTAGGGTCAGACGCCTGTCAGTGAGTAGAGCAACCACTGGACCAGACAGTGAGGACTCCCTGATTACCCTCACCTTATGTAGGAATTACGCCCTATAGAACCTACAAGCCAGTGCCTAGGTCAGACGCCTGTCGGTGAGTAGTGCGACCTCTGGACCAGTGAGGACTCCCTGATTACCATCCCGTTATATAAGACTTGCACCCCCTAGAACTTACAAGCCAGTGTCTAGGGTCAGACGCCTGTTGGTGATTCGAGGGAACTCTGGACAAGACAGTGAAGACTCCCTGATTACCCTCGCCTTATGTAGGACTTGCACCCCCTAGGACTTGCTAGCCAGTGTCTAGGATCAGACGCCTGTCGGTGAGTAGAGCGACCTCAGGACCAGTGAGGACTCGCTGATTACCCTCCCCTTATGTAGCACTTGCACCCCCTAGGACTTACAAGCCAGTGCCTAGGCTCACACGCCTGTAGGTGAGTAGAGCTACCTCTGGATCAGACAGGGAAGACACCCTGATTACGCTCCGCTTATGTAGGACTTGCACTCCCTAGGACTTACAAGCCAGTGTCTAGGGTCAGATGCCCGCCGGTGAGTAGAGCGACCTATGGAACAGACAGTGAAGACTCCCTAATTACCCTCGCCTTATGCAGGACTTGCCCCCCCTAGTACTTACAAGCCAGTGCCTAGGGTCAGACGCCTGCCGGAGAGTAGAGCAACCTCTGGACCAGTCAGTGAAGACCTCCTGATTACCCTCCCCTTATGTAGGACTTGCACCCGCTAGAACTTACAAGCCAGTGTCTAGGGTCAGACGCCTGTCGGTGAGTAGAGCAACCTCTGGACCACACACAGTGAAGAATCCCTGATTACCCTCCCCTTATGTAGGACCTGCACCATCTAGGACTTACAAGCCAGTGTCTAGGATGAGACGGCTGTCGGTAAGTAGAACGAGCTCTGGACCAGACAGTGAGGGCTCCCTGATTACCCTGCCCTTATGTAGGACTTGCACCCCCTAGGACTTACTAGACAGTGCCTTGGGTCAGAGGCCTGTCGGTGAGTAGAACGACCTCTGGACCAGACAGTGAAGACTCCCTGATTACCGTCCACTTATGTAGGATTTGCACCCCCTAGAACTTACAAGCCAGTGTCTAGGGTCAGACGCCTGTCGGTGAGTAGAGCAACCTCTGGACCAGACAGTGAAGAATCCCTGATTACCCTCCCTTATGTAGCACCTGCACCATCTAGGTCTTACAAGCCAGTGTCTAGGATGAGACGCCTGTCGGTAAGTAGAACGAGCTCTGGACCAGACAGTGAAGACTCACTGATTAACCTCCGCTTATGTAGGACTTGCACCCCCTAGGACCTACCAGCCGGTGTCTAGGGTCAGATGCCCGTCGGTGAGTAGAGCGACCTCTGGACCAGACAGTGAAGACTCCCTAATTACCCTCGCCTCATGTAGACTTGCACCCCTTAGGACTTACAAGCCAGTGTCTAGGGTTGTTGTTGTAGTGTTTAACGCCCGCTTTTACTACTACGGCACCGCAGGCGGTGACACTGATGATACATGAAGATGGAGCACCGGTGGAATGAAATGGCGGGGGAAACCGGAGTACCCGGAGAAAACCCGCCCTGACGCCGCTTCGTCCACCACGAATACCACATGCGGGTCCCTGGGATCGAACCCGGGCCGCCTAGATGGTAGGTGAGCGCGCTAACCGCTCGACCACGGCGCCGCCAGTGTCTAGGGTGAGATGCCTGCCGGTGAGTAGAGCGACCTCTGGACCAGACAGTGAAGACTCCATAATTACCCTCGCCTTATGTAGGACTTGCTCCCCCTAGGACTTATAAGCCAGTGTCTAGGGTCAGATGCGCGTCGGTGAGTAGAGCGACCTCTGGACCAGACAGTGAAGACTCCCTAATTAACCTGGCCTTGTGTAGGACTTGCACCCCCTAGGACATACAAGCCAGTGCCTAGGGTCAGACGCCTGCCGGTGAGTGGAGCAACCTCTGGACCAGACAGTGTAGAATCCCTGATTACCCTCCCCTTATGTAGGACCTGCACCATCTAGGACTTACAAGGCAGTGTCTAGGGTCAGACGCCTGTCGGTAAGTAGAGCAACCTCTGGACCAGACAGTGAGGACTCCCTGATTACCCTCCCCTTAAGTAGGACTTCTACCTCCTAATACTTACTGGACAGTGCCTAGGGTCAGACGCCTGTTTGTGAGTAGAGCGACATCTGGACCAGACAGTGAAGACTCCCAGATTACCCTCCCCTTATGTAGGACTTACGCCCTATAGAACTTACAAACCAGTGCCTAGGGTCAGATGCCTGTCGGTGAGTAGAGCGACCTCTGGACGAGACAGTGAAGACTCCCTGATTACCCTGTCCTTATGTAGGACTTACAAGCCAGTGCCTGGGGTCAAATGCCTGTGTGAGTAGAGCGACTTCTGGACCAGACAGTGAAGACTCCCTCATTACCCTCCCCTTATGCAGGACTTACGCCCTATAGAACGTACAAGCCAGTGTCTAGGGTCAGACGCCTGTCGGTGAGTAGGGCCACCTCTGGACCAGTGAGGACTCCCTGATTACCCTCACCTTATGTAGGACTTACAAGCCAGTGCCTGTCAGGGAGCACAGGAACCTATAGACCGGAGAGAGTGAAGACCTGGAAGCAGGTGGTCAGTCAAGCACCAGGTATGATACTGAGGAAGAGGATGATATGAGGTGCAGGCAAAATCGATATTGGAAAGGTGATAATGGAGCAATTGGTGGAATGAGTGGGGGGAGAAACCGACTAACCCGGAGAAAACGTGCCCTGACACCGCTTCGTCCACCACGAATACCACATGCGGGTCGCTGGGATCGAACCCGGGCCACCCAGGTGGTAGGCGAACGCTCTAACCGCTCGGCCCCGGCGCTTTCATGTCTCCAAGCACCTAAGCTACATGTCCCATATAATTTATGTTCATTCCTGCAATAGCCATGTGTAGTGCAGGATTGGAAAGGGTAGAGTGAGACTGAGAAATTCAATGCCATGACCAGGATTTGAAGCACGGATCTACCGGTTACCGTCCGGGTGCTCTAGCCACTATCATGGCGAACATTTCGACACATGAAATTCTCCAACTCACTCGTATTCCATGTTCCGTACCACAGAATATGTAAGTTCGTACTGATTTTAAGGCCGTGGTCAACCTTTGTGTGTATAGTAGGCAATGCAACAGATGAATAACAAAGCATAACTACATGACTTTTCGGTTTCAATAAGATCTCTTTTGTTATTTTGTTATATTGTAGGCTTACTAATTCTTCTTGTATAAAGAATTCAAATACTATAACTCATTAACAACATGGCTCCTAAAGTTACTAGTACAAGAGTTAAAAAACCAATTGAGAGTAAACGGCGTAAGAAGGAACCAATACGCTCAGTTAAAAAGTCAAATTTGACCTGTAAAATAAGGCGGTCTACCACCAAGACACAGTCTGCTCCAAAGTCGAAAAAACTGAGGCCCAGTTACAAGGTTAGTTACCAAATTGTATAACAAATGCTTGGCTGATAGAAGATAGCTATGGCTTATCCAATATTCAAAAAAATTGGCGAAGGGTAAAGAGCATTATTCTCACTTCAAGGCAGCCTAAGTCTAATTTCCTTAGCTCTTCTTTCCCCATTTCCAAGTTCTCATTGCATGTATATATTTCAAATCTTACTGTAGCTTTTATGAGAGTGCATTAATTCTAAACAGTTTAAAAGCATTGTTGAAAATAAAGCTATCCAGCACCTTTTAAGAATTTTCAGTCTCACATATATTGTTAAAATATCCATAACCTAGTAAATAATGGTGATAGAGGATTTTATTATTTATCTGTTGATCGAAATGTTGTTAGCTAATGCTGGATTTCTGACAATGAAACTCTTATTCCTCTTGCTCTCCAGCAGTGGCGGTTCTGGTGTGATCGCATGCTCGCAAGTGCACACTCACTCATTTTTCCTGTATCGTGTATTTAGTTCAATAAGTATGTATACGAGATGGTAAAATGTCCAACTTTCTTCTATATAAACTTGCTCGTTTAAGGATATGCATCTGTGAAAATAGCCCAAAATCTGTCAAAAATCACAAAAACTGATTTTGGTGTTATTAAATACTATGATTCTTCTAGTTTTGTTTTCTGTGCTTTTTATACCCCTGCGGCCCTTTAAACCATGTCACGTGGTCATTTAAATGGCTCCCTGCATGTGGGCGTACCCACTAAAATCGAAGATTTTGAGCGTGACTTAGTGCTTTTCATTTTTCTTATTTGAATTTCGCGGAATAATGTAAGGCAGGGTTGTTTGTTTATCATAACGTGTGTTGGCTGCACTTCAAAACATTTGACGGTAGGTTTGCACTCTGTTTCCCTCCTAAATGTTTGTTTTGATGTTATAGATCTAGATGAAGGAAACAAAAGTGTTTAGAGGCAAAGTTCTTGTTGTATTTTTGTGAAGAGCAGTGTCTAACACTAAACTCTCAATGTTTACAAGAGATGAAACACATATTTCAGAATCCTCCCATGACTTCACCTTGGTACACTCAAGCTTATGGCAGAATATTTTCAGGGGCACCAAATGTGGTGAATGTGACCGTGCTAGTCTAGATGTAAAACTTACAAGTTGTGGCGGGGATTTATTAAAAGATGGTTAACACTTATAGCGTGAATATAGCAGCAAATGGAGCACTGTTTTTGCTGAAAGGTGGAAAGTTTGTTAGAGCAGACGCCACTTTTATCTTCAGGGGAGGTGGTCGTGGAATGGAATGCATAAATCAACGTACTTTTATTAGAAACACATTTATTCGTTCATCTACACTTCTTTTCACAAAGCAATTAGTCAACAACTCTTAAAATTGGATAGCGTCCATGCTGGCTAAAAGTTTGGATGTAATTCACATATTCACACGCCATTAACAATTATACGTCCGTACACTTTGAAGTCACAGACGCTAATGAAAGTAGTTTCTGAGCGTCCTATGACGCAACACCGCCATTCTTATGTATCCATCCGCGCAACAGTTCTCATTGGTCGAACTCAAACAGTTGAGAAGACATTGTCTATTTTGAGTATTGAAAAAAATAGGTCCCTGATACATTCAAATTAAAAGAATTAAAAATTTACACACTCTTACAAAAATATTTACATGAACAATTTTCTATTAGTCAATATTCTGTCTCATATGCCCCTTGTTTTGTTTTTCAAGTTGTCACCTTATTTACAATCTTGAAACACAATACAACACTTCTCCCTACTTCTATGATTCAATCACTTTGTACAATATATTTTTTTCTTTTTCTTTACAGTCTTCTTTACTGTTTGTCTTTGTCCTTTGTTTTGACATAATACAACATGTCTTTATAAGTTTCACATATTCGGTTACTACACAATGCATTCGGTTATTATACAATACATATCCAGTTATTGTACAACACATTTAGTTATTACACAATATGTCCAATTATTATGCAATACATATTCAGTTCTTGTACAATATACCCAGTTATTATATCACATATGTTGTTATTATACAATACACCTTCAGTTATTATACAATACATATTCAGTTATTGTACAACACATTTGATTACTACACAACATGTCCAATTATTACACAATATATATTCAGTTATTGCACAATATGTCCTGCTATCACATCACATATGTTCTGTTATTATGCAATACATATTCAGTTATTACACAATACATATTCAGTTTTTGCATAACATATTTAGTTATTACTCAACGTATTCAGTTATTACACAATATATCCAGTTATCATACAATACATATTCAGTTATTGTACAACACATATTCAGTTCTTATACAACACATACTCAGTTATTGTACATTTGACATTGACACAAATATAATTTAAGTGTTTCATGCGGTTTTTGACTTGTATTCATTGCTATAAGGAGAGAAAAACAGGATACAAATTTTGAGCTAATGATTATGATCTTATTTATGGCAATATTTTATTCAGTTCTTTGCCTTCTTTGTCTTATAAGCTTATGTATAGGCAGGTTATTGAGTCGGTTCTTAAACTCTGATGTTACTAATGGTACTAATTTTCTTGATTGGGTTATTATTCATTGTTGTTTGGTTCAACATTTCTTCGAGCTTAGCATTGGCTATATTCATCTCAATTCGTGGGCATTGTTTTTCTGGTTATGGTTTTCCTCATTTCACTAATTGTCATTTCTTTGTCTCTTATTTTTATAAGAGAAAACTTCTATACTTACAATCATTCTGTAATTGTATTATTTTTCTTCTCAATTTACCCTCGACATCTTTGTGTCGAAGTATCATATCTTTTTCATCATAATTGATTCATTTTTATTTTTTTTGTCCCTGACATCCTTATGTCAAAAACATATTATCTTCCGTCGCTATGATTCATTTATTTAATGACAATCAGTGTCCTCATCTGTCTTTGTTGACAATGCTCTTTGTGGTCGATATAGCCAATGACTATGTTGATTTTCTTCCCTGTTGTAATCCTATTCTGTACGTAATTTCCTATAAGTAACCCATCAAAATTGTTATCTTCTTTCATCTCTATTATTCCTGCCTTACACATTTGTTGACAAAGGTTATTTGGTCCTTTCCTTGTATGGCCTCAATTTATTTTTGTGGTATCTTCCTACCAACTTGCCATTTGTATTCTGTAGCTCATATGTGTGTGGTCACCCAGCTGTTTTGTTATGACCAGTGGTTCCATCTCTTTCTTCGTGTAGTCATCATGGTGTCGATGTCAATTGTAATTTTCTTGGTTTCGTGTTGGTCATCAGCTCGATAGGTGCGAACTTAGTTGTTGTAATTTCCCTGAGTGTTGGTGGTGGTGGTTGTTTCTGTATTCTGTGTAGTATCTGTCCTATTTGGCACATCTTCTTCTACTTCCTGCTGTCTTGTGTTGTTAGTGTACCATTGGTCTCTGCCCCTTTGGCGTGAACCTCTGTCGTATGACGGTCTGTGGTTGTTCAAGTGTTCCCTACTGAATCGTATGTGATTCACTTGATGGGTATGGTCTCCTAGTCTTCCACGATCATATGTATATGTTTGGTGCCTCGATTCACCCCTCGGTATCGTGTCGTGGTACCGCTGTCTTGTGTTCTCCATCCTCTCGCCATGGTTATGTGGTTGTGGGAAATGGTGTGCCCCTCTCCCCCTTTCATGGGTGCTCCTAGTATTTGTATGTTCTCCTTCGCTCTGGTTGTTCGTAGCTGTGTTCCGGTTTAGGATGGGTGAGTTTGGGTGACCGTTCCTATGTCTATGCTCATTAGGCCGACCATTTTGTGTTTCGAAGGCTGTCAGCAGTTCTATCATATCTGCGAAATCTACCGGCCTTGCAACAATTAATCCTGTTCTCACTGTGTCTGGGAAATGTCTTGTTATGCTGGCAATTAGTTCTGCCTCCGACAAGTTGGGATCTAATAGCTTTCCTTTGTTGGCTACTTTCATAAAATAATCTACTAGCGACAACCCTTTGGTTGGATCGTATCTACCTGTCGCTAGCTCTACCCTAGTTTGGTTTTGTTTAGCTGGGCCCCAATATCTTGATAGGAATAAATTTCTGAATGAGCTATAAGACTCATGACCAGCTAGTGTTAACCTGAGCCATTCTAATGCCTTGTTTTTTAAGCTTTTCTTAACTATCATCATCCTAAGCTCGTTTGGTATCCTTTTCACTTTAAAGTATTCTTCCATCTCTTTAACAAAGAGTTTTGGATCGTCTCCCTTCTCCTCGTCAAATGTAGGTGGTGTGATTTCATGTAATATGCTGTTGGTGTAACATGTGTTATGTGTTGTGTCATTGTTTGGTTGTGAACCTCTTTCTCTGTATGGTGAGTCAACATTTTGTACATTACTCAAGTAACTCTCATCTTGTACATTACTTACATCTAAATCATCTTGTCTTTGTAATGCCTTCACAACATCATTTACATTAGCCAAATTTTCTTTCCCTTTTTTCATTTCTTCACAAATTGATTTTAAATCATTCTTTATTTCTAAGTGACTTTGTCTCATATCATTTATAGCATCCTGTTGTGAAAGCACCACATCATTCATTGTCTTAATTTTAGGAATTACAATTTGTTCTACAGTTTCATTAATAACATCTTTCTTTACTACCTCAATCTCTTTCCTTAATTCCTCAGTTATTTCTGCTTTTACATTTGTTATCTTATAGTCTACATTTGTATTACATTCTGTTATTTCATCCCTACATCTAGCAATTTCTCCTTCTAACACAATTTTATTCTCTTTCATCTCTGATTCTATCTTTCCCATCCTATCTCCTACAATTTCTATCCTAGCTTCTAAGGCTTCCTTTGTTTCATTTAAGTTTTTATGTACTAATTTTAAATTAGTTTCCATTACTTTCATATTTTCTTTACACTCCTGTCTTCCTAATTCTATTTTCTGTTCTAGGTTCTGTCTACCTAATTCCATTTGCTGTTCTAAGTTCTGTCTACCTAATTCCATTTTCTGTTCTAAGTCTTTTCTCACTTCCTCCATTTTCTGACCTAAACTTTGTTCTATATCCTGTTTCAATTCTATGTTATTTTGTTTCATTTTCTGACCTATCTCTTCCTTATTCTGTTCCAGTTTCTGAGCTAATTCTTTTTTATTATTTTCCAAGTCCTCTCTCACTCCCTCTATTTTCTGACCTATACTCTGACTTAAACTTTGTTCCAGTCTTTCAAACATCATCATCATTAACCTTTGGTCTTTGCTTATTTCCGCCTGTTCCTCACCTTCTGATCCTTCCTGATAACTAGGCCTATCTGCCCCTTCCCCCACTCCTGTTTCTATCACTTTTCGCGACATTTTAATTCCTTTGTCTAATTCACTTTTGGTTAAAAGTCCCGTCACTTTGCTGTTTCTCAATAACATGGAAAATGGAAAGAAAATAAAGATAAAAATTTTGGATCCTACTTTTTTTTCTGCTGGTTCTTCGTCCGGTTATTTACGTCTCCTGGGTAGTTGGCTTCGCTAGATGATCTCCGGTGTTTTTCCCACGTTGATTCTCCGTGTATCGATGTTTTGTTGATATCAGACGATGGTCTAATGGCGTCTTTCTCCTGCACGATGAGATAGCGTCCTTTTGTTGTTAGCACTTCGCACCCTCAACTTTGCATTCCACTCCAAATTCGCGCTCCACGCTGGGCAAGCCATTTGTGGCGGGGATTTATTAAAAGATGGTTAACACTTATAGCGTGAATATAGCAGCAAATGGAGCACTGTTTTTGCTGAAAGGTGGAAAGTTTGTTAGAGCAGACGCCACTTTTATCTTCAGGGGAGGTGGTCGTGGAATGGAATGCATAAATCAACGTACTTTTATTAGAAACACATTTATTCGTTCATCTACACTTCTTTTCACAAAGCAATTAGTCAACAACTCTTAAAATTGGATAGCGTCCATGCTGGCTAAAAGTTTGGATGTAATTCACATATTCACACGCCATTAACAATTATACGTCCGTACACTTTGAAGTCACAGACGCTAATGAAAGTAGTTTCTGAGCGTCCTATGACGCAACACCGCCATTCTTATGTATCCATCCGCGCAACAGTTCTCATTGGTCGAACTCAAACAGTTGAGAAGACATTGTCTATTTTGAGTATTGAAAAAAATAGGTCCCTGATACATTCAAATTAAAAGAATTAAAAATTTACACACTCTTACAAAAATATTTACATGAACAATTTTCTATTAGTCAATATTCTGTCTCAAAGTTTTTTGGGATTCGCATCTATTATAGTTGTTAAATGCAATGATTGTGACACAGTTTTAAGTCAAAACTATACAAGTCCTAGAGTACACACAGCTGAGACTACCAGGCCACCTTTTTAACAGCTAAAAGGTCAGAAACCTGCTATTTTTTGTGATGCAATTTTAAAACCTCTTTTTATCGTATTTCTGTTTTTCAGCATTTCTTCAGATTTAATTTGCTCTGCACGATGCAGTTTTTCTTATAAATGTATGAAATTTTGTGTACCTCCTCATAATTAACTAAAAAAGATAATGCTAAGATGATTTTTTGATAAACTTAATATTTTGTATGTAATGAAATTAATAAGGTTTGTGTAATGAAAAATTTTAAGAAAAATAATTATTTCTCATGTTCAACAATTTTTTACACCCAAACTAGCAGTAAAAATAAAAATTCATCTTAGCAATTTATTAATACACTATTAATGTACTTAATTATAAAATTACAATTTTTTTAAAAAATAAGTGCATCGTATGGAATGATTTTTCAAAACAGTTTAAAAGTTGAATAAAAAAATTAATATCTAAGGAACTAAGATAGATATATGCATGAAACTTAGCATAAATACTATGCAATATGCTCTGATTACTGCATAAAATTTTCAAATAAATTGAACCAAAACTGTGGATTTTCAAAATTTCACAGATGCATATCCTTAATGTTCCCACGTCTTCTTTCCCGAGGCCAGTGCATTCGGTCAATGCCTTAGAGGTGCATAACCCAGATTTTGCGACTAGCGAATGAAGTTTTTAGGCGAGAGGGCGCAGGGGGAGAGGAGTAGCTTGTATTTGGAAGTACGGTGAGTTAATGCGGTACAATCAACAAACCCGAGCGGTGCGATTCTTACCGCGCATGCGCACTGCGTTTCTGTACAAGTATTCATTTCCTTCCTGAACGACCATTTCCCTCCCTCACCTTTCGCAGAAGTTGGGATCAGCTTGCCACCGGTATAGCCAACATTACGTTTCTAAATATAATGTAGCCATTTTCTGTATTAGCTTGACAGTTATGTTAATGTTGCAAACACATTGTATATCTTTTTATTAAACCATTATAAATGCATACAATTGATCTTGACAATTTACTAAGGCCTATGCTTCAGTTTGGGATAGTTGTTTTGTTATTGTGTTTATATTTTTTATTTGTTAGGTTTGTGTTTCTGGTAGCGAACATTGTGCATATGTGTCTGTCCTTGGCAGTAAATTTCAATGTGTGCCATTGTGGAAATGAATGACGTTGCGAAACTAAAGGAGATAAACCTCTCCATTTTATCCTTGGTAAAGAAGCTGAAAATTAAAAACGTAGGCAGACCGCTGCCACCAATCTGTTTAGTTCAGGTGACTAATTGTAAAGGGAAAATCCTTACAAGAAAATTTAATGAAAGTGTGTATTCAACTTTTTCGTGGATATGTGCCTATGAAGTAACCAACCGGCTCTTCTGTTTTAAATGTTTAGTATTTGCGAACAACAGAAGCAGCACCTGGACAAATAATGGTTGTGGTGATATCGGTCGCTTGGTGGACGTGCTGATGGTCCATATTAATTGCACAGGCTGAGAAAATTATTTAACGGGAAGGGAACCCCCCACGCCGATAATTGGAACCCTACTGCACACCCATTGCGAAAAGTCACGAGCCGCCACTGCTCTCCAGTATTTTTCGCTGAAGGATGGGGCGCTAGAAGTGGCCGGGCATATTTGAAGGTGGTCTTGGTTCCTCTTGCAGATCACATAGAGGACAGAGTGGTGAAGAATATATCCCAGTTCTATTCAAATGTTTTGCCTGACAATCATGTCCTGTTATCAATCTGAAGGTTGCAACTGCCGTTTTTCGAGGATACTCTGGAATTACTGTTTGAATGTTTAGTAGTTCCCATCTTTTATTTTTTGATTTTTCATAGTAATATTTTGAAATAATTTTTTTGAACTCAGAGTTGACTAATCTTTTAGCTACATAAAATAGTAGATTAACTATAGATTTCCGTACACCGCTGGTACCCTTTTTTGCAAGAAAAACAGCTTTGTCATTATCACTCAGTCCACAGTGAGTTGGTATCCATTGGAAGACTAGGTGATTTTGAAGTGCTGTTAGATGGGTAGGCTGACCCCATAGCGCAGTTGGTAGAGCATCTGCCTACTGTGCAAGGGGTCCCGCGTTCGATTCCCGGCAGAAGGTTGGAATTTTTCTCCAGCCAGGATTATTCCTCACCCTTCCCTTAGCCTGGAAGTGTGGCTGAGTGGTTAGACCGCTCGCTTACCACCTAGGCGGGACCCGCATGTGGTATTCGTGGTGGACGAAGCGACAGGGCGGGTTTTCTCCGGGTTATCCGGTTTTCCCCTCCATTCATCCCACCAATTGCTCCATTATCACCCTTCCAATCATCTATTTCGCCTGCATTTCATATCAACCTCTTCCTCACTATCACATCTGGTGCTTGGCTGAACACCTGCTTCTGGTCCAGAGGTCCCTCTGCTCCCCGACAGGCGTCTGACCCAGGCACTGGCTTGTAAGTCCTAAGGGTGTAAGTCCTACATAAGGGGAGGTTAATCAGGGAAAGAGAAGAGAAGTTAGATGGGTAAGGATTTTCCAACATTCTATAATTGTTTGGTTTTTTGGTGACAACTTGGAGGTAATTGCTATAATTGCTGCCCTGGAATATGAGAGAATAACTGCTTGATGAAAATGTGAAATTCTATACATTCGAATTGCTTCAATTTCTCCATCAAAGTTTTTAGTTCCGTAACTTAAAGATTTGTATAGGAAAAGAGGTGACACATGACTTCAGCCCCTACCCCCTCTCGGTTTGATATCAATGATCCATCAGTATAAATATGGAGCCATTCGTGTTCCGAAAATCTAGTATGGGTTGTCTCTAATGCCAATAATAATTATTTTAGAACACTAGCTGGAATATCACTTTCTTAACTTCTTCTGTCAGGTGTAAGTAATATGTGATGTCTAATGTCTGTGTCGAATTGACTTTATATATGAAGTTTTCATTTGAATTAGGAAGGTGTTTGGAAAGAAAGCTCTCCCGAGTCTTTAGTGCATGTGTAAAATTTATCTTGTTCCATGTATTGAATGGGAGTCTCATCAACTTTTCGTGCTGAATAAGAGCTGCTTTTTCTATTTTCATATTCAATGGGGTATTGGTTGTAAACGTGATTGGTGGGTTTACAGGACTCGGAAGTAGTACCACCTGTTCCAGAAGCAATTCTTAAGGTACTATTATTAGTGCTAGCATCTAGCTTTATTATTGTTAGCACCTAGCTTTAATTAGTTCCTGTCGAGTACGACACCTTGTCTGCTTTTTGAATAAAACAAACCTACACCAATACCAGCTATGGAAATACTAACCAACCAATTGGTCTATAGGCTAGCAGGCATGTAGTTCTTGGGATGACCGTACACCAGAAGTCCACGATGCCTATTTCAAGTATCCTCACGTGTCTTTCAGAATTTTTGTCAGGCTACACTGACCATCGATGTATTTATACCGACGGGTCAAAGAGCACCAACGGTGTTGGAAGTGCTTATGTTTATGGAACCGAACCACATGCATTCGGTTTTCCAAATAGCACTTCCATTTTTACTGCAGAGCTGTATGCATTTTGTATGTGCGCCGTCGTAAATTAGGCGACTGATTTTGAGTGATTCCCTTAGTGCACTGCAGAGCCTTTGTCAGTTGTGCAACCCCCCCCCCCTATTGTAAACGTATCCAGGATGCCCTCCATGTTTTACACGCTTCTGGCGTTGACGTGGTGTGTGCATGTATTCCTGGTCACGTAGGATTGCCGGGAATGAAATGGCAGATTTAGCAGCAAAGACGGCAACTACAGAACCCAGTGTTACCATCTCACGTGTTACTTCGGAACACTTTAGGCTTGAAGTGCGGAGAGCAGTGCTGTCGTCCTGGCACGACGAGTAGTCAGCTCTCCGCAGTAATAAACTTAGAGAAGCGAAAGAACTTCCGATAAACTGGGTAACTTCCTGTCGCATATCTCGCCGCGAGGGGGTTACTTTGGCTCGATTAAGAATAGGGCACTTCAATTTTTCGCATGGTTACCTATTTAAAAGGAACCCTGCCCCTCTATGTCCGCTGTGTGACAACCTTTTGTCAGTTCGCCATGTGCTGCTAGAGTGTTGCTCTCTAGCGCACCTTCGGGATTCTCTGCAGCTGCCTGCCAGACTTGCAGAGATCTTAGCGGACGACAAAACAGCGGTTGATAGAGTTTTTAAGTATTTAGCGGAGTGCAGTATCAATTTGAGGATTTAAAATTTTAGTTATCTGTTTATGCTTTTGGACATATTTATCACCTTGTTTCATATCTGGCTATTGCAACTGTTTTTTACTTTTTGTGTATGTTTTTCTTGTTGCTAGTATTTTTATTTTTGAGTATAATTTATTCTGGCTATTGCCATGAATCTTTTAAGGGCGCTGATGACCTCGAAGTTGAGCGCCCTTAAACCAAACCAACCAACCAACTACGTACTTCTCAATTTGATATGACTTGAAAATTCGGGTTGTAATGATGATAGAACCGTAACCAGCGATTATATTGTGACTAAATTAATTTGAATTAAGATAGAAAAGTATTGCAGCATTGTTCACACAATGTTAGCGCGGTAGTTCGTCATGAAGCTAGTTGGCTTCAAATATTTGACACATTATTTTTTCGGCAAAAAGGGTTATTTATTGACAATAATTGTTTTGGACATATTTGTTGCACTCATCGTGTAGAATCCCCGGTTAACGTATGGGCGTTGTAGTACCTTCCATCCTGTATAATGGGGCAAAAGCCTCACTTAGAAAAAATAAAATACGGAAAATATAATTTAAAATGGTTTCCTTAGAATGTATTGAACACGCCACCCTAATTTAAAATTAAAGATAATCACATTCCCAGGTTTTATTACGGTATATGTCACATACGACCGCATTCCTAGCGCAGCAGTAGGGCGTCTGCCTCTGGCGCGGAGGACCCGGGTTCGATCCCCGGTACCGGCGTGGGGATTTTTTCCCCCACTGAGAGATCTGGCACTGGGTGCACTCAGCCTCTAAATACATATAAAGATAGAAGAAAGAAAAAGGATGGAGAAAGAAGGAAAGAAAGGTTGCTTGAAATTAGCATCGCTGTGTTTAAAATCACTAACACTTTATTCAAATCCAGTTCTTTCTTAGAGATCTACTACAATGCCGTTGTACACAGAATGCCTACGGAAATCTGTCGGTCTGGGTGGCTCAGTTGGTTAGAGGCTAACCTACTGATCCCAAGGTCGCGGGTTCAAATCCCGCTCAGACCGATGGCTTTTGAGTGTACTTAAAAATTCCGTCACACCGGCGGCGCTGATATGATCCTGGCAATTGATTTTCTAAGAAAATCTCACTGCACTTCGTATCTACGTCACATTATCGTTATACGAAGCCTTGTCCATTTCATTGGTCACTTTAGGTCACGGTGCAAGAATGTACCGCCCCGTTTGCTAAATAACCTTAACTAATAGCTAAAACAAAGGCTAAAAACTAGTGTAGAAACGAAATACTTGCTTACGCTTTCGAATGTATTGGCACATTTTGTTAATAAACCCAACATGAATAGCACACAGAGCTGCTACATGACAAATGGGTTCGAACTGTATACCTCCTGCGTCATTGCAGAGCCCATGTCGATGGTGCTGAGCCCCATGCACATGACCCAATACGAGCGGTTGTGGACTCGAGCAATAAGGTCCTCCGCTGACGTTACAGGAGTGCCGTACACCATACTCTTCATACAACTCATATCTGGCGACCATGCCGGCCATGGAATTGCTCCACCTCTCCAATCCATCAATTTGGATATACTACATTGAGGTGATTCCGCACATTTATATCAAAGTGTGCTGGAGATCATGTCGGCCAATTCCACAGCCCGTGTTGCAGTGCTCTTGAAACGTTACTGAACTGGAAACTACACCAGGATGCGCACCAAAACTATGAAGGAATGTACCGCATCACAGCAATGTTATGCTCAGGTCATTCATTCGCACTACACAGACGGCTAAAAGCTTGGATACCTTCAGTATTAAGATACCACAACGAACGTTGGCAATGTCACAACCTTTCGTTCTCAAAAAGTCGACGCACTCGAGCGTCCAAACCGTGCGTTTCCTAACAGGGATGCCTACTGTTCTATTTACCGTCTTTTAGGTAAGTATAAAAAGCTACACTTTTATGTTCAGGCGAGGGGGTAAGTACCTCCATAAGGTCCGAAGTTATGTGGTTTGTATAATGACAAAGGCAATTATACTAAAATCGTCAGTATTTTTATGACAAATTTGGTTTTAATCGCATTACCTTGATAACAGGCACCTACTGATATTTTGAAGGGATGGTTGCATGCATCATAGCAAACAACTTTTACTCTGTGTAATTCTTATTTTAAAGAGTGTGATAGTATACAAGAAAGAATACAATTACTATAATGTTCGCAAAACTTAAAGGCATATGGAGGCGGGGCGTACTGCGGACTCCAGCGAATCCTACGCTGGCCCCTCCTACCAGCGCTGCCGAATGTGGTGCATGCATCTCACACAACCTTATGTACAGACCGTCTGCCGGTACACGCACTACGCTTGGCAACAGCGCTCTGCTTGAGCATTGGCCAGCGTTCACATGCCTTTAAGTTTTGCGAGCGGTATAATGTATTTGCAGCCATAAAATTGAAAAGCTTTGTTATTTTTAATGCAGGATAAAGTGAGGAGTGCCGCAAAAGAGGTTCCACATCCACCCTCAAAGAAAGTTACTTGTTTATGCATGAGTGGTCAGTCACCACCCAATGAAGTTATTACAAAGGACCATAAACAAAGGTAAATCACGTACCTTCGAATAAGCTAGTAACAGTGATGTGAATCTAAATAGCAATGAAAATTGAGTCGGGTTGAAACACTTAACATCACTTAACTGTTTCAACCCGTCTCAATTTTCATTATAATAATAGAAGGTAATATATATGCATTTAATTATCATCATGACCATCTCATGACCAAATTGATCTGTTCTGGCTCAGAAGTCATCCTCCCATCGGCGTCGAGGTCTTGCAACATTTCTGGTTCCTATGAGTTTATATTGCATTTCCTGTTTTGTCGTTCTGTTATTCTGCATTCTTGAGTATATGATCGTGCCAGTTTCGTTTGTAATTCATAATTTCGTCGTTTAAGGTGTGTGTGTCTCTGTGTGTGTGTGTGTGTGTGCGTGGGGTAACAGTTGCAGAACGCCACGGGGCAATTCTATCCATAGAGAGGCCAGTGGCGTGTTCTGCCTCTCAGCGAGAGGCAATTGCCTATTAGTGAGATTAGAGGCAATTGAACTGGCGTGTTTAGTCCGTGATAATAGAGAATAGCTGCATAAAGAACCAAAAGGTCTCCCTACACTTACAGGATCTTTATTTTCCAAGGAATAAGCTCACTCCTGTATATGGTGCTATTGTCTAACATTACGAATTACAGATTGTAAAGTGCAAGCATGAGCGCACATAATGTTTCATTTGCATTTGTTCGTTGTTGTTGTTTCTTCTTCTTCTTCTTCTTCTTCTTCTTATGATTATGATTATTATATTTGTTTTTATTTTTGTGAGTGGTTATTATAACTATTATTGTTATATTGTTATCAGCATGTTTATCATTGTTATGTTTATCATCAATGCTGTCATTATTATGAGTATCATAACTATTAGTTTTATTGAAATTAGTTTTAGTCTTATCATTATCATCGTCGTCATTATCATAATTATATTAATATTTTTGGCAGTGTTATGCTTTATTATGATAGTATTTACATCGTTATTACTAAAGAACGGAGAGATATGCGCTCGCATGCGATACGCAGAATATGAATCACGTCAGAAGTACAGCACGACCATCAAATGTGCAAACAACTGCCACTGTAGAAACAAGGGTCGAAAACAACGTAACGCAGTACTCTGCGAACTAGTGAAGCATTGCTTTGCAAATGTTTGCACACGCAAGGTCAAGGTGCAGTATAAGGCGACTGTTTTGTTTCTTCTCACAGTGAGCTGCAGACGTGGAGTGTTGTTTCATGGTCAACCTGTACCTACCTGCAGTTGTTTACATGCTCGAGCCATAACAGTAAAGTACAAAGTCCAATTATTTTGCACTTTTGAAGTTTCCGTGCAGTGACGCTTCACACTAACCACTGGAACTACTTGCGTTGTATAATTCCACGACCGTAAATTGTTCTGAGAAAGAAGGCTGAAAACTATTTAGGTCTGTGCCCTGCTGTGAGTATCCGAGATTAAGTTAGTTTGCATCTAGTTTAATGGGAGTCTTTGGCTTCACTTATATCTGCGAACAAACATTTTCAAAAATGAACATTAAAGGTGAGTATCGCAGCAACATAAGCGACAGTTACCCTAGTTATCTTTTGAGACTGTGCCTTCATCTTTTGGACCAAATATTGAAAACCTTGTAAAAGCTAAATCGTGCCAAAGAAGTCATCTTTCAGAAACATCGTGTGGTTTAGTCAGGAGTAGAATATGAACGTGTAAGCCTTTGGTATCCTGTAGCTAAGAGTGGCGCCGCAATGCAGCCACTGGAACTGGGTAACCACGAATAAATGCGTCATTCTGTCCCAGCGGGCGGACGGAGGTGATTTCAACCTCCCCTTATCTACCTGCAGTTGAGCACCGCTCGTGTAACCACTCGGCCATAACGCCGCCCTGTCAGCTATTCAAGCAGCCAAATTGATAGTAATACTACATGTTTTTATAATTTGGAATTTCATCCTTTTTTAGAAAAATTTCGTAAATATTTTATATTATTTCATTTTGGGGAATCGAAGTTATTCCACGTTGCTTAAAAATTTTCAGTTTTTTATTAGTCCAAGGACAGTTAGTAAACTTTTTAAAATTACAATCAAAATAAATAGATTTAAATAATTTATTCGACAATGTAACCTTCTACTTTAGCGCGCTTGCCTCTGGTGCGGAGGACCCGGGTTTGATCCCCGGTACCGGCATTGGGGTATTTCCTCGCTAGAAGGTCTGGCACGGGGTGCCTCAGCATCGTTAGGTCCCGGGGGGGGGGCAATTGAGGAGCTACTTGAATGAAGAAATAGCGACCCCCGGTCGCGAAGGCTGCATAACTGGCCAGGAGGGATCGGGGCGCTGACCACGTCTCACCCTCCAGTACTGTACCCCACTCATGACGCCTGTAGTGGGCAGAGGTGGGGAATGCAGCAGCCGGGCGGTAAGCCTTGGTCCGCGAAGGGCCACTTTTGATATTATTATTATTATTATTATTATTATTATTATTATTATTATTATTATTATTATTATTATTATTATTATTATTATTATTATTATTATTATTATTATTATTATTATTATTATTATTATTATTATTATTATTATTATTATTATTATTATTATTATTATTATTATTTATTACTACTACAACTACTACTATAACTACTCCTGCTGCTGCTGCTGCTGCTGCTGCTGCTGCTGCTGCTGCTGCTGCTGCTGCTGCTGCTGCTGCCGCTGCCGCTGCCGCTGCCGCTGCCGCTGCCGCCGCCGCCGCCGCCGCCGCCGCTGCCGCTGCCGCCGCCGCCGCCGCTGCTGCTGCTGCTGCTGCTACTACTACTACTACATCATTTGTACCCTTAGATACATCTTGAAGTACAAGACAGGAAACGTGTAAAATCACATTTTACAGATAAAAGGAAAGCATACGATATGGCACTTAAGATAAGAAAACACGAAACCCACCGTGATGGTTCAGTCTTACGTCTCATGTCCGATCCAGATTTATAAACATCCCGCTATAGCTTTTAATATTTTACCCAATCCTTTGCCTCTCCCATTCATGAATCAGGAAAGCGATATATTCCAATCTTGGGATCTGGCCTCGAATCTCACTTGAGTGTGAAAGACCTTTATCTCTCCCTTTAGGGCCAATGGCGGGAAACTCATACTGATTTATACCTCGCCTTTAACTGCAGAGGTCATATCGGCGGCCTTGCCTATTGGCAAATGGTGTTACACGTTTAACGGTGGGTTTGTCGATCTTTGGGGTTTTTATACTTTGAATTAACCCACACACACACACACACACACACACACACACACACACACACACACACACACACACACATAGACATACAGACACCAGACATACAGACACAGACATACAGACACACAGACGGATCTTTTTCTTAAAATTATTTTTCTGGATTCAGCAGGCCTCAAAGCATATATTTCCGGTGAAATCTCGACATCGAATTTTTGGGTGGAATACAATACTTTCCTCCACTTTGCTATACGTAGTGGAAAAAGTAAAAATAGCTCATTAAATAAAAGGATAAAGGATGTCCAATAATGGATAAAATAAAAAATGAAGAAATAAGAGAAGAACTAGGTATTTGTCCAAAAAGATGATAAAATAAACCAATATAGGGAAAGCTGGAGTAGTTATTTACAAAGGATGGACAATACCCGACACCCCAAAATGGCATACAATTACTAACCATATGGGAGGAGAGATATTGGAAGACCGATGAGAAGGTGGAGAGAGACTTGAGGCCGGAACAAGAGAAGTCTCCTGATCCATGAAGTGTTGTTGATGATGAGATGGTGGTGGTGGTGATGATGGTGGTGGTGGTGGTGGTGGTGGTGGTGGTGGTGGTGGTGGTGGTGGTGGTGGTGGTGATGGTGGTGGTGGTGATGGTGATGGTGGTGGTGATGGTGGTGATGGTGGTGGTGATGGTGGTGGTGGCGGTGGTGGTGGTGGTGGCGGTGGTGATGGTGGTGATGATGAAATAAGAACTCATTAAAACATGTGGGTAGCTTTAGCACTTTGCATTCTCCATCTCATTTATCTCTTCATTTCATCAATTCATCCACTGTTCAATACGATCTGCATACAGTTGTCCTAAGTCATAATCATGTGTATTATTGTGTTTGTGCTAGGTTACCTTTGGAAGAGGACTGGCGTATGCGCCAACAAAGGCGAAATAACAGCACTCTGTTCCCCAACTGGGAAAGAACTTGTATATGGAGAAAACCCAGCGATACTATAGATTGACAACACAATTGATAACACAATTTAAAATCTGGCCAATAAGGCCATTTGTAAATTTATTGCTGAATAAATCACTTCATTTACTACTTAATTTTTTTAAGCTTTTTGTTTTTGTGTTGTGTATAAGGAACTATTGTTATAAAATACTGGGTTTTGGCAATGAAGCCATTAACGCCTTGCTCTGCAACATTTCTCGTAGTGGATCCAACAAGTAGAAATTCACAGGTTTCTAGATGATCTTCAGTCATTTCTTCTTCTTCTTCTTCTTCTTCTTCTTCTTCTTTGTTGCATAGAGGATGATTTGGATTTGTGTAAGCCTGGTGATATAATCATGTTCCGTAAGTAATCTATGTTTTGATACTGCATTTTTGGATGGATTTCTGGGATAATTTCTGGTTTTTTAATTAGAATGTTCCATTTTTTACCTTCTCTATTACGTTTAGTATTGAGACAGAACATATGGTTTGTCCCCAAAACATATCAAAAAACATGAATTTGACGTATTTTTTGTTTGTAGTTGATTTTGCTTGCGTTGCTTCATTGTTCAATTGTTGAAAGTATCGTTTGTTTATTAGTATCATAATTTTTTATTTTTATGTTTCGATTTAATGTGTATAATTTTAAGGATTATTTTAAATGTAATACCAAAAATACCAGGAAGTTATATTGAGATTGCTTCCTTAACATTTTGGAAACTAGGAAAATATATGGAACATAACGTCATAGAGAACGCTATAAAATATACATATACGCGGATGAATACACATGCATAGCAAAAAGATGCGGAAAATTCAATCACTCTCTTAGCAAGCAGCATCCACCGAAGTAAAATGTGTTTTAATATGTGCGCGGTAGAAGACGGCAAAAATGAAATATTGATGCCAGACTTTAACAGCGAATTTCTCATGTTGTGAATAACAAGAAAGTCTAATACCAAAATGTTGAAAAGTTTATAGTTTTCTGGGGAAAAAAATATTTTTATTAAAAAAATTTATCATCGCCTCGCTAAATTATTATTGATTGAAGGTTCCTGATTTATGGATATTCATAGAAAATCGAATAAACGACAACTTTTTCCTTTGCCGTATTTCAAAGGTTTTTGTGTGAATTAAATTTTAAAAACCCACAATTTATTGCAACAATAGGCAACAAATTGTGGGATCTTTTAAATTTAATTTACACAAACACCGCGGAATCTATTGAAATACGTCAAAGGAAAAAGTTGTCATTTATTCAATTTTATATGAATATAGCCATAAATCAAGAACCTTCAATCACATAATAATTCAGCCAGGGGATGATAAATATTTTTTATAAAAATATTTTTTTTCTAAAAAACTATAAACTTTTCAACATTTTGGTATAGACCTTCTCGTTATTCACAATATGAGAACTCGCGGTTTAAAGTCTGGCCGACTATTTCACTTTCACTCTGTATATACCAGAAATGTTAAGAAAGCCGATCCACAAACGAAAAGTGTTTATTATTGTGACACGTGTTTAAAACATCGTGAAAGAGATGCGAATAAAATATCGCATAAATACTTCATCCCGAGTCTACAGTTATTCATCCTGTACGACTACTTTAACTATACAATAGACTAGACGGGTTACCTTTAGGATAGATTTACTCTAATAGTTGCATTCTAGATCTACTGCACAAAGTGGCATTGGTTTGAGAGGTAGAACTGGAACTTAAAAATTCAATGCCACAACTGGGATTTGAACCACAGACCTTCCGCTGTGGCATTGAATTTTTAAGTTCCAGTTCTCCCTCTCAAACTTTGCGCACACACGGCTTGTATGTTTAAAAACACCAACAGTAAGTTTGTTGGCATAAATAAATAATAATTACCATCTGAAGGTTATTTAATCCTGGGATATAAAGTACTTACAATAGTAAGTCACCATTGGGGTAATTTGTCTCTGATGTGAGACTGCCTTTGTGGTTTACCAGGGGAAATACGAACTGGTTTGAGAATTTAATGTCATTCTGGCAGTTTGTCACAATAGCTCAATGGTTAGAGCAGTCGCCTGGTCAGCGGAAGGTCTGTGGTTCAAATCCCAGTTGTGGCACTGAATTTTTAAGTTCCAATTCTAACTCTCAAACTTTGCCCACACACGGCTTGTGTGTTTAAAAACACCAACAGTAAGTTTGTTGGCATAAATAAATAATAATTGGCATTGGTTGTTTGTTCCTTCCTAGAAGGCGTGTCACTTTGAGGACTAGATAGTTCATTTCCTGTAGTTCTAGGTTATGTCTTTATTAGAAATAGAGCAAGGAACATTTCTGATAACACATAACTTTTTCTCCGAGGGTTTCTGTATGTAGTTTGTATTTAATGTACTATTATTAGGATTCGAACCTTTATACAGTTATCGCAAAATGTGGCAATCGTAAGTTACCTGCCACATGGGCAGAGCCTGACGTCATTGCGCGAGTACAGGACAGCACAACCGGGCTCACTACCTACAGTGCACAGTGTGTCTCACTATTCCACACAGAATAAAATGTCTGCAGCACGAAAATCGAAATATTCACGTATTGTTGAACTTGTATAAGAATTTGGGAGTGAATATTTTACTACAAGCATTGAATGTAAGTCATCTACAACTTTCGTGCATCGACAGTGCCTAGCTTCCTCTGTGTTGTGATCATGTGACAGACTGATCCCTCCCAGTTTCTATAGTCCATACCCCGCAACCTTTTGTTTCCTGTATGAAGGTTCGCTCCCTAATCATTGCTGACTTATGCAGCTCCCGTGTGGCATACAACCAGGGCCGTATTTACGTAAGGGCAAACCGGGCAACTGCCCTGGGCGGCACATTTTAGGGGGCGGCAAAATTACTGGAAAGCTGCACCAAAAAAAATAAAAATAAAATAAAATAAATCAATAAATAGACATGAAACATCAAGTTCCTTTTGATTCTGGATAAATTGATTGAAGAACTGGACAACAGAGTTTCTTCCTACAAGGAATACAGTGAACCATTTATGTTTTTGACAAATCTGAAGATGCTTAGTCCACTTGAAATTCAGGAAGCATCATCCAGACTTCAGAAAGTCTACAGTTCGGATCTTGAAGATTCAGCATTTGTACTTGAATGCTTACACTTCAGAAGCTACATAGAAAAGAATGAAAATGCGACGCACTCTCCTACACAGCTGTAAGGTAACTGTCTAGAGAGTGTTTACCCAAACTTAAACATAGCTCTACAACTATACTTGAGCACTCCTGCTTCCAACTGCTCACCTGAGAAATCATTATCTGCTCTAAGACGCATAAATAAGAACATCACAAGTGAAGGATCGTCTTAGTTATCTTGGTGTTGTTGCAATTGAATCTGACTTACCAGTGAAAATGGGCTATAACGAACTCATAAACTTGTTTGCAAATGACAGGGCAAGGAGGAAGCTTCTTGTTATTTAAACAGCATATGTTTTGACTCTAATATGGGGTGATGCCTCTTTAGTGTAAGTTCTTTCTATTAAGATGTTCCTACTTAAATTTTAATAACCTCACTTGTGGTGTTTGCCACTCATACTTAAGTATCCAGTAAGTAGTGAAATCATTCTCTATGTTGTGAACATTTAATCATATGTATGGCAAGTTGGGGGGGGGGGGGGGAGGGGGGGGGGAGGAGCCGCAGCAAAAATTGTTTTTTGCCCAGGGGCGTCAGAGGTCCTAAATTCGGGCCTGCATACAATTCATTTATTGCCTTCTCAGAGAGTGTTTTAAAGATACGGCCATGCACTTGTCCATGACACGTATTTATTCACCTAAACCCACTTGAACCTTGTATTTGTTTTTGACTCCAATTAGTATCATACAATGGGTAGCATCAATGAAACTGAGCAATCTCTTAAGAGAAAATTCTCTAGAATAAAACGGAGTGAACTATTTGGCAGGAGCAAAATCTCTATTTCGTGTCAATGAAAACTGTTTACTGTGCAGGGCATTTTCCCCATAGTGCTATCAATTTACTCCGCTTCTCGTGTCGCCACCTGACAGCTGCATAAACTAACAACCAATGTTGTTGTTAGCTAATGCTGGATTTCTGACAATGAAGTCATTAATCCTCTTGCTCTCCAATATTTTTCACTGATGGATGGGGCGCTAGAAGTGGCCGGGCATATTTGAAGGTGGTCTCGGTCCATTTCCTCTTGCAGATCACATAGAGGACAGAGTGGTGAAGAATATATCCCAATTCTGTTTAAATGTTTTGCCAGACAATCATGTCCTGTAATCAACCTGAAGGTTGCAACTGCTGTTTTTCGAGGATACTCAGGAATCACTGTTTGAATGTTTGGTAGTTCCCATCTTTTATTCTTTGATTTTTCATAGTAATATTTTGCAATAATTTTTTTGAATTCAGAGTTGACTAATCTTTTAGCTGCATAAAATGGTAAATTAACTATAGATTTTTGTACACTGCTGGTACCCTTTTTTGCAAGAAAATCAGCTTTCTCATTACCACTCAGTCCACAGTGAGCCGGTATCCATTGGAAGACTAGGTGTTTTTGAAGTGCTGTTAGATGGCTAAGCATCTTCCAACATTCTATAATAGTTTGGTTTTTTGGTGACAACTTGGAAGTAATTGCTATAATTGCTACCCTGGAATCTGAGAGAATAACTGCTTGCTGAAAATGTGAAATTCTGTACAAAAGATTTTGTAGGGCCATTCGAATTGCTTCAATTTCTCCATCAAAGTTAGTAGTTCCATAACTTAAAGATTTGTAATAGGAATGTGGCCACAGTGATCAGGCAGTGAGAAGACGAACAGTGACATTTTAATCATTACGAGGAGCAGTTCCGAAGAACGTAGGGTTGAATCTCAAGCAGGTTTTGTGAAAATCCTAAAAGAGCACCCCCTGGTGTTAGAAAATCCTTACTTGCCGGAAATGAGGCAAAAAAGGCAACGGCTTTAAAAGAAATAATGAACATGTACACGGTAAAATTTGACTGTGACATAACTGAACCACAATTGAGTAAGAAAACTTCCAATATGAAGAGCAAGTTGAAAAGAAAAGAAGGTATAAAGAGTACGGCCAACAAGATAATTCATCTGAAGGACTGGGAAAAACAGTGGCATCCTGCAAGGGGAGACAAACCCAACGAGAATGCAGATAACAGCAAGAAGCTATTCTAGTTAAGCAATAATTTTTAAAAAATTAACCAATATTTATATTATCGCCATAGTAGGAATTAACATTTTAATGTTAACCACCACCAATAGCAGATCACGTCAGCAGGAGGACATACAAAGTGCCCTACCACCCAACAAAAAAAAAAAAAAAACCGACAACAACGCTTAGTATATTGTGCGGGATGCCAAAATGATCAGTTTTCAAGAAGGAACCCATGTTCGGAAATGCACGGTTTGGACGCTGGAGATTTTCGAAGTTTTTGAACGAACAGTTGTGACAATTTGTTAAGATTCCTTTTGGTATCTTAATACGGAGGGTATGCAACCTATTAGCCATCTGTGTACTGGGATGAACGTCCTGAGCCTAGTGACATTCCTGCGCATGCGCTGCATTCCTTGGTGCGCATATTACTACGTTACTTGTATAGTTTCCAGTACAGTAACGTTTTAATAGCAGTGCAACATGTACCAGTACACAGCTGCTGAAATGGCCGACTTGAGCTCCAGCACACTTTGATGTAAATGTGCGGAATCACCTCAACTTGCATATCCAAATGGATGGATTGGTAAAGGTGGACCAGTTCCATGGCCAGCACGATGGCCAGATCTGACACCTCTCGACTATTTTATGTGTTGTTGTATGAAGAGTATGGTGTATGGCACTCCTGTAACGTCAGTGGAGGACCTTATGGCTCGGGTCAACGGAGCGATTGAAAATCTTCAAAGACAACCGCAGGTATTTGGGTCAAGTGCCCGTGGCTCACCACTGCTGATGTGAATTCTGCAATGATGTAGGAGGTACACAGTTCGAAGCCCGTTTGTAATGCACACAGCTCGATCTGCTACTCATGTTGGGTTATTCGCGAAATATGAAGGCACACCCATCTCACACTTTGATGCGCTACAGCGTCCAAACCGTGCATTCCGGACAGGAGTTCCTAATTGAAAGCCGATCAGTTTGCCATCCCGCACAACTGAACACTGTCGGTGTTTTTGGGACAGCCTGTTGATTCCTGAGTCGCAGGATATCATCTCCACATTGGGATTGAGCTACTCTACTGCATGTCCTCCAGTAAAAGGTCCTAGGTGTGCCAAGAAAACAAACTCAAACCAAACTGAGGGAACAATATGGGTCACTATACAAACTGCAAAGGGATGTCTTGCTGAGACAAAGAAGGCTACTCAATGATAGGTACTAATCCCAAGTATTTTCAGTTGTAGTTTAGTGTTATTTGTGCAAAGTAGTGCAATTTAGACCACTCTACAGATTCAGAATTAAAATTGAATTATCGCGTATAACCTTGTTTTAAAGTGAACTTCAAGTGAGTAAATATCAAAGCTTATCACCAGAGACCGGAACTTAGACAGAATGCCTTTTTAAGTGTGTCAAATCTATCTTCAATTTGAAAGTGAATCTGTACGAATTATACCTTCGTGATTGAAATGCCTTTTTCTTCCTTTTTAAATATAAATGCCTATTATACGAAATAAATGCTTTTTTGTCCTTATTTCATTATTTATCTATTATTTATTAATTATTAAACGTTTCCTTCAGGTGCATTTTATTTCAATTACGTTAGTCTGTGGCAATGAACGTTACTTCACCGAATGTATATTATTGTGTTTAAGTTGCAGATCACATAGGCGTGCTTCATTCAGTTCATTATTTTCTTCGTTTGAACTACCGCTTGTGTTTATTTTAAAAGGCAATAACGAGTGCGGGTCTAACTTTGTTTTTCTTTCAGTTTTCATTGCAACGTTGTTGTAGCTAACAGCAAGATGCCGAAATTCAGTGTTCCTTTACGCAGTAAATTACAAACTTACGTTAATACTTTTGGATCCGACATATTTCGTAGCGATGATAAAGTACTCACATGCAATATATGGGAGCAGTTAGTGAACTACAAAGAGAAGTATTCTATATAACAACATATCGGCACAATCAAACACAAAAATTGCAACTTCCCAACGCCGGAATCCCTTTATGGAAATTGCAGAATCCTACATTAATTATCACAGTTTTTGGACATGTATACTAACCAGTCTGTGCCTAGCGAGTCAAGTTTGCAAAAATGTTACTTAACCGAAGTAACATGAAACAATGAAAGTCATTAAAGATAAAATGAAAAATAACATCTGTTTTAGTATTCTGTCTATTTTAGCTATTTATAATGCCTTTTTGCCTGCCTGTTTTAGTGATTTATAATGTCTAAACTTCCAGTCTGTGCTTATCACTATACCCGACACTAAGCTATGTTGCTACACTACCTTATAATTCTTAATGGGATTCTTGGGGACTGTATACCAATATTTATTAAGTATATCAATTCAAATTTTTCCAATACCAATAAACGGGACATCAATAAAATGAAAATGCTTCAACAATTTTAATGATTCGCTCACCAAATTTTCACCATGAAATTATGTAGTTAAATTTACGTTTCTTGGAGCAAGTAGTGTGTATTTTCCGAGTGGCTTAAATCATGAAATTTGGCTTTTGCAATAATCCCCGTACCACAATTTTAATTGCTTGGATACGAAAGTGAAAGCTACTATTCAATTTTTTCCTCAAGCACGCTGTTGGCTTTTGAGTTACATCTACCTTTACGTTGTAACAAAAGAAGCAACATTTGTTATTAAACAGTAAAATTTCTAATTACGAAACCCCCTAACGCAACAGCCCTTTGCGGGCCAAGGCGTACCGCCCGGCCGTTGCGTCCGCCACCTCTGCCCACTACAGGCGGCACGAGTGAGGTGCAGCACTGGAGGGTGGAATGTGGTCAGAGCTCCGAGCCTTCCCGGTCGGTTATGCGGCTTTCACGACCTGGGGTCGCTACTTCTTTATCAAGTACTCCTCAATTGGCCCCTCCGCAACCTAGCGAGACTAAGTGCACCCCGTGCCAGACCTCCAAGCGGGGGAAAATCCCCACGTTGGTACCGGTGATCGAACCCAGGCCCTCAATGCTAGAGGCAGACACGTTACCACTGCACAACGGAGGTGGTCCGTAATTATGAACAATAGTACAAATACATTATTTCCTCGACTACGTATAGTACATAGAGGAAGTATTGTACTCCACCCAAAAAAATCCATGTCGAAATTTCACCGTAAATATGTTTGAGGCCCTAGAAAACAGTCCGCGCGCGCGCGCGCGCGCGTGTGTGTGTGTGTGTGTTGTTGTTGTTGTAGTGTTTAACGCCCGCTTTTACTACTACGGCACCGCAGGCTCCATGGAATGAAGATGGAGCACCGGTGGAATGAGATGGCGGGGGAAACCGGAGCACCCGGAGAAAACCCGCCCTGACGCCGCTTCGTCCACCACGAATACCACATGCGGGTCCCTGGGTTCGAACCCGGGCCGCCTAGGTGATAGGCGAGCGCGCTAACCGCTCGGCCACGGCGCATGTGTGTGTGTGTTGTTGTTGTTGTTGTAGTGTTTAACGCCCGCTTTTACTACTACGGCACCGCAGGCTCCATGGAATGAAGATGGAGCACCGGTGGAATGAGATGGCGGGGGAAACCGGAGCACCCGGAGAAAACCCGCCCTGACGCCGCTTCGTCCACCACGAATACCACATGCGGGTCCCTGGGTTCGAACCCGGGCCGCCTAGGTGATAGGCGAGCGCGCTAACCGCTCGGCCACGGCGCATGTGTGTGTGTGTTGTTGTTGTTGTTGTAGTGTTTAACGCCCGCTTTTACTACTACGGCACCGCAGGCTCCATGGAATGAAGATGGAGCACCGGTGGAATGAGATGGCGGGGGAAACCGGAGCACCCGGAGAAAACCCGCCCTGACGCCGCTTCGTCCACCACGAATACCACATGCGGGTCCCTGGGTTCGAACCCGGGCCGCCTAGGTGATAGGCGAGCGCGCTAACCGCTCGGCCACGGCGCATGTGTGTGTGTGTGTGTGTGTGTGTGTTTGTGTGTGTGTGTGCGCGTGTGTGTGTCAGTGTGTGTGTCAGTCTGTGGACAGCATAACTAAAACAACCGAAAAATCGGTTGAAAACCAAAGTTAGTATTTAAGTTTGTCTTTCGAGGATGCGGCACGAAGATTTTTAAGAAAATTGCTTCACCCTAAACTACAGTTTACATGGAAAAATGTTTCGAAAATTTTCATTTTCTCGAAAATGGCTCTAACGATTTTGATTAAAATTGCATATGTTTAAGATATTTTTATGGCAAACGAATTGTTTGAGTTCTCTGGCTATAGCCTATGTAGTCCTGTTTACTCTGGATGACTTTTGCATAACTGGTAAACCGTAAGAGATAGACAAAATCTTGCTGCACAAAAAATGTAGATCTTGCTAAAACAATTTATATCCGGATAAATCTTTGTAGAGTGAGCCATTTCGGAGATATTCCCTGTTATTTGTGCAAGTTTTGGAAAACTTACTTTCGTCAAATGGAAGATCGTGATTAATTTTTTTAAGTCGTGCCAAGAAAACGGAATTTGAAAGCTTTATGCGATTTGACTATTGCTCAAAGCCTACTGAATTCCCATATGCCCCTTGTACCTCAAAGAAAATGAGCAATAAGAAGAGAATATAATATGACGTGTTCCTTATTCAAGCACTTGCTGTAAAATCTCTGTTCCATGGATCAAGGCTTCACGGGTGATCAGCCGTGTCAGATTTTTAAAGGTCGAGCTTTTGGCCATTGTAGACTCCATGGCCATCTTCAGGATATCCCGTGAAGCCTTGATCATGAAAGCTTCAAATCTTACAACTCTGTTCCAGTTTAGTCTGTCATGAATAGAGGGCGGATTTATATGCACTAAAAACCATAAATATATGCATGCAACTATGCAGCAAAAAGGTTGAAAATATGCTCTTAAAATTTTTAAAAAAATGCACAAAAATGTATTTTCTTCTAACAGTAAAATTATGTTCTCACATCGTTTTATTTTTTATGAAGCAACAACTGTAATATTTTTGTTTGCTCCTAATTGAAGTTAATTATATTTTATACTGTCATTCTCATTAATCTTGTGTGTAATAATATGCAGTATAAGTCAACAATCATTAATGATCAATCACATATCAATTTTTTTACAGTAAATAACCAAATATTTCCCTTCCGTCACTTAAAATGTGTGTGAATGAAGAGAATGATCTCTCTACTTCATATGAGGTCACAGGGGAGTATCGCGAAGAGGCTATGGCTCTCACACAATAGGAATGAAATTCTTTTTTCAGATTCACCTAGTAGCACACTGTTCACATCCCGAATAAACTTTAGTTCTGGATTCCTGGCTAGGATTTTTTCAGTTTTCTCACAAAGTGTATTTGCAGTTTCTGGGGCCACTTGTTGGGCTACGGCGGCTTCATACAACTGCAGGACAGAAGATAATGGCACTCCTCTTTCTTCCAGACATGTGATTGCGGCTGGTGGTTTACTAAAATAGATTTTAATAAAAGTTAATTTAACCTGTAAGCTTTTCTAGTTGCATTCATTCACTGCAGCTGCAATACTTGCTGCTTCAGTCACATCCAAAGCTTCCAGCATCTTCTAGGTGATCACAATAATACATACAATGCTGGATTGGTTCTGGTGGAAGACGAGTATATGGTAGGTACCATTTGAGAAAATAATGTCACTCTTGATGGAGTCCTCACTTCTGGAAATTTTGCTCTGATCTTGTGCCAATCTATGAAGGCCATGAGCCAGACATGTCAGATGCACTGCCTTCGGATAAAATATTTTTAAAGCTTTAGCTATCTTAATCATATATGTTGCCACGTTTGTGACTGTCAACAAAAGTTTTTCTTCATATGCATCAAAAACAACACGCAATGGTGGAGTGATTTGCTTCCTCTAGTACTCTGGAGGCAATAAGGTGGTTCATATTCCACGAGTTATCCCAAGCTGACATTGGCAATGTATCTTCCACAAGAATCAGTTGTTTTGTCTATGTATGTTCGAATCACCTAGTCAGTTCTAATTTCTTGGAGCACCTAAAATAAAATAATATATACAAAATTAAATATATTTTAAACATTACAACAATATCCCTAAAGATCTTTGTTAAATTACACAGCATTACAAGGGGCTTTATTTTTGTGAAGTAAAATAGCTTATTTTGGTGTTAAACATAACGACATTTCTGTGGATATATCGTGAAATGAAAAATATTATATTTTTAACTCTATATAAGAGAGAATAGCGACTGAAACGTTACATAAGTAATTTTCAAAAATAACCACATAATCTTAAATTACATTAAAAGGAAAACAGTTGTTAACCAGCAATGAGTCACTCTCTGAAGACGTCCAACGTGTCCTTGGGCGAAACGTCAGATAATTCATCGACTGGACCACGGCCCACAAGCTACTATCCATTGGATTAACGCCGGCCGTGAAAGCCTAAGCATGTATATAAAAAGAAAATATTCGTAAATTATAAAACGTTCCTAAGTAATTTTCAAAAATAACCACATTTATTTATTTACTTATTTGTTTGTTGATTGATGTATATGTTTGTCTGTCTGTCTGTCTATCTATCTATCTATTTATTTATTTATTTATTGTATGAGATTTTCGGTTTTAGATATACTTTTTCAAAGTGTATGAGTTGTTTTTGGCTATAATCGAATTACTTCACTCAGTAAATCAAATTTTGCGATATATCGCGGAATAAATGTTCCTGAAATTTCCATTGCAAACACATACAATGCTAATTTTTACTAATTGTAAGAGAAAAGTTGAAAAAAGAAAAAAAAAACTCGTGCATATCGCTCATAAAAAAATTGGGCTCCTATGTAATATTCAAGTTTATTCGTTTTCATAATTTCATTAATTAAACGAGCTTACCTCTTCATAAAGAGAGCCAAAGTAATTTTCCCTTAGTGTAGACTCGTCAGGAACGTTTCTTTCACAATATTTATTCAAGAATCTTCGTAGTTCTGAATTTTTAAATTTCTTTAAATGGAATGTTTGCCGACAGCAAAGACAGGTCTGTTGAAAAAACATTTCCACTGTTTCTTGCAGAAATGATGAAACTTTAAAGTTGTCTGAATATTTTATGTGGTTTTCCCAGCAGCATTTTTGTGAGCTGTTTGTAAGTGTTGTGTGATCTGTCACAGGGAACCTGTAAGTAAAAATGTATAATTAGTGAAATGTAATTCACCTTAATATGAAAAGACTTTCAGTTCAGAATTATATTGATTTAATAGTGTGATAAACTGATAATACTCACATGTTTGACACAGACTTGGCATAGAATAATTTTTCCATTTGTTGTTAATTTAGGATTCCGACCACTCCATTGATGAAGCAAAAATATTTTACTGGATTTTTCGTTCAGCATTGAAATACACTTGTCTTGGTCCACTAACACTCACAAAATGGTATTTGAGAACAGCTAAGAATTTAAACTTCGATTTCCGTTTTGTTTTGTCAATGTGGCCAACAATAATGCACAATAAAGCTGATTTTCAAACTTCAAAGAATATCGCCGGTTGAAAACGAAAACAAGGAAATTACCAGCAAGTGTCCATTGTTGGCCAGCACGTTCCTTTCTTTCGAAATCTTCCTTTTAGGAGATGACTTAGGTCGGAATGCTTTATTGACCTGTTAAGATTTAAAACTGCAGACCCCTGCTCGGCATTGTCACTGTTGTGCGAAAAGGTGAATATTTCATATACGTAGAGATGCTGACTTTCTATGAAAAGATTATTATTTTCAAAAACATGACAAGAAAGCAGAAACTTGTCATTTTATGATGTTAAAAACTAATATTTTAACTACGAATGAAGAAAAAAGTGTAACATACACCCATAAGCACATATTAATGAAATATGCGCTAATCCCGTGAATATGCATTTTTATGCACTATAAAATTTTGTCAATTGATTGCAAATGACATGAAACGCATTTTCCTCTTCTATGCATATGTTAATATTTGAAGGAATTAAAATATGCAAATATGCAGAAATCCGCCCTCTAGTCTTGAGCCACAGAGCAATTGCGTATCTAACATCACCAAGAATTAGAGCATTTGCAACATTTCCACTCATAACTCTATAGATATATGAATTTGCCCATGAACGTGAATCGTATACTGATCCAGGCCAAGAACGGGGAGAGCAAAGAACTTACGAACGTTACCAATTTATGAAAGGAGATGCTAAAACTCGCCACCGTCGTGGCACCTCTTTAGGAGACTATCCATCACTCGCCGTAGTTCAGATTGAGAAGTGCTGGCAATTTCCCGGCGGATATTTTGTTTTAATTCTTCCAGGGTGTGTGGGTTTGTCTTGTGCACTTTATATTTTAAATTACCGCAGATAGAAATCGCAGTGGGCTAGGTTGGGGAACCGAGGGGGCCACAAATCTCTAGTAATAATTCTGTCCTGAAACACACGTTCAATTGTTCTCATCGAAAAATTAAATTAAATTATTTTCTTGTTTAATGACGCTGTCAATTGCCAGGATCACATCAGCGTCGCCGGTGTGCCAGAATTTCGTCCCGCAGGAGTTCTTTTACATGCCAGTAAATCTACTGACATGGAGCTGTCGTTTTTAAGCACACTTAAAAACCATCGGCCTGGGCCGGGTTTAAACCCGCGACAGATTGATAGTATGAGCTGTTGCAGAGTCTTGTTGAACAAAGATAAAATCACGATCTGTTAATTCTCTAAAAAGAATGGGCAAAATGTCATTCAGATACATATGCACGGGCGTCGGCTGTTGACTTGAAGAAAATGGGCCTATAACTCTTTCTCCACTAATGGCGCACCATACACCATTTTTTTTTTTTTTTTTTTTTTTTTTCGTCATGAGGGGGTACTTCATGAACAATATTACTTTTCTCAGAGCTCCAATAATGATTATTTTGTGTACACATATATCCATGAAGGTGGAACCAAGCCTCGTCTGTAAAATATATTGAATGTGGATCTATTTTGCCATTATATACACTATTGAGAGTCCACTCACAAAATGTGCGCCTATTTATAGGTTCACTTTGTTGAAAAACATGTGCCACAGTTATTTTATATGGTTTTGACGTCAGCATCTCAGTAACTGTTCGCACAGAAGTATCTACTTGTTGCGATTTTGGGAGGAATTCCCCAAACGATGACCAATGTCATCTAATATTTCTTTGGTAAGAAGCGTACACGTATTTTAGATTTTTTAGCCTGAACACTTCCTGTGGCCAGAAATGTGTTGTTAAGTTCATGGATTACTGTACGGCCTGGAACTTTTACACCTAGAGATCTTTCTGCAAAGCGCACTTTCACTTGGCGAGCTGACTGAGTTAACACATACGAATCATAAATAAAGACACGCTGTGCAGTAGAAAACAAATGCTGAGCCATAATACAGCAGCAGTTTGCTCATGTTTCCACATGCCCAGTGGAGAAACACCACGCAGATGGTTCCGAGGTTTTTGCTCTCTCAATGGTATCAACACAGGTGAACATTTGTTTAGAATCACATGTAGCCGGTGCATTAATAGTGGTCAATACAGTCATCTCCATGTATACTGGGTTTCTGAAGCACCACATGAGCACAATCAATAGCCCTGAGACCCTTAGGTACTCAGACTCACGCCAGTTTGAAATCCAGGATCTCCTAAATAACACCATATCCCCAAAATTAGACCGACAAACTGATAGACATCATTATTTTAAACCCTTTTTTTAAGGAAAGTTTTTTGCTGCGGTGCTTCGTTTAAGCGCTAGACGAGTTAATGCCATTACTGCCCCCCACCCCCAGTTTAAGTATTTACGGTAAAATCAACATTGTAAATTAGTATTGCATTTATCTTAGTAAGGCACACAATCTTAATCCAGGAAACAAACACAGAACGCATAAACAAAACACAAACATCTCATCGTTTACAGTTAATCACAGCTTTACTATTCAAAATTAGACAGCCAAACTTTTAAACCAGAGAAATGGCTGGTGTCTTTGCGAGAGTATGGCAGAATAGGGCACGTCGATGCACTCTTTGTGTTAATCGCAATGGGCGTGCGTTCCAATATTAACTTTGAATAGTATATATAGTAGGGGAAGTATTGCATACCACCCAAAAATTCGGCACCAAGATTTTGCCGGAAATACATGTTTTCGAGCCCCTGGAAGTAAAGAAAAGCATTTTAAAGAAAAAGCTCCCTGTGTGGATCCATCTGTAAACAGTGTAACTCAAAAACGAAAAGTTGTTCTCTGTTTTATAGTTAGCCAAAATTTCTTATTGTTGTCTTTAAAGTTTTGTTCCACCTCATTTCTAAATTCTTACCAAGTTTGTTGTTTACATTTAATTACTTCTTCTTTAGCCTTATTCCTTGCTTCAACATAGTACATATTCCAATCTTCTCTTTGTTTTCTACAGCCATGATAAAATATTTAAGTGCATTAGGGGAGTAGAATATCTCTAAGTACCATGTCATGTTGAACTGTTGTTGTTTTCTAGTGCCTTGCATCTGGCAATGAAGCCATTAGCATTCGTGCTTTCCAATACTTTTGAACTGTAGTTTCTTCTGATCTTAATGCTTCACAGGTCTTCAAGTGGTCTTCGTTCATTTCTGTTGGATCGTTACCCAGGACACATATTGGTGAGGCTGAGATACCTATTCTGTAGAGATGACTTGCTAAGCAGTCGTGATTTGTCAGTAGTCGGAAGGCTGCAACCGCTGTTTTCCTTGGTCTCTGGGGGATTATATCTGGGTTGGAAAGTAGTGTAATCCATTTTTTATCTTTGGCATTTGTTTCTATTTCTTGTAAGTATGAATGAGAAAAGTTTTTAATGATCAAGCGTTTTATTGAGGAATATGAGAAATTGAATTTAGACTTTTGTTTTATTGTTGTGCCTTTCTTTGCAAGTGAGTCTGCAGCTTCATTCGCCATGACTCCACAGTGTGCTGGAATCCATTGGAGATGAACAGTCTTATTAACTTTTTGGAGTTGTGTTAACATTTTGTAGCATTCTCTAATTTTTGTTGACTTCTTTGTAGTATTTGAACATATTCCCTGAATTGCAGCTTTAGAATCCGAAAGAGTTACTGCCTTGTTAAATTTATTTAAGGGAAGATTTAATAATTGTCGGAGAGCAATGTGTATAGCCTCTATTTCTCCATCATAATTTGTTGTGTCTCTGCCAACAGAATGATAAAAGGAAAAATGTGAACACATAACTCCAGCTCCAGTAATGTTTTCCGTGGAGGATCCATCAGTATATATGTGCAGCCATTCTTCTGTGGGATACCTAGTATTGATTGTTTCCAGAGCTAGAAGTTTTTGTATTTCTATTGGTATGTCTGATTTACTTATTTCCTCTCCTAATTCCAAAGTGAAGGTAGGTTGTAATAATTCCAATGGATTTTCTCTTATAAGTAGATTTTCTCTGGTGTTAGGAATGTTCAATTTGGATTTAATGTGTGTTACCTTTTCTAGGAAACTACTATGAGTTTTAAGGATTGAAGGGGGCAGGTTCTCTTCTGTCCATTTAGAGTTTGGCAGTCGTAACATTTTCTCATGTTGGAGCAATGGTTGTTCTTCTATTTTTGTTGTTATTGATGGGGTCCGTGTTAAGGCAAGCATGGCATCAATAGGTATGGATTTAACTGCTCCAGTGATTAGGCGAAGAGCCTGATTTTGTATTTGTTCAAGTTTATTGATGTTAGCATTTGCTGCTGTTATTAAAGCTTCAGAACAGTACAAGAGGTTTGGTTTAACATACATTTTGTATGTTATGTTAAGGACTCTCCTTGAGCAGCCCCATTTAGCACCAGCTAACCTTTTCAGGATTTGCAGTTTCTTTTCAACCTTTTCTGAGATGTTTGTTACATGTGTTTTCCAACTTAGCTTTCTGTCGAAAGTGATGCCTAAGTATTTGGCATCATCAACTGCTTTGAGTGGTTTACCATTATAATTTATGTTAATATTAACTGGTTTGTATTTTAGTGTAAATAATTCATAATTTGTTTTTTCCACATTGATAGTCATGAGGTTTTTGGAGCTCCATTCATGTACTTTGTTTAGGGCTGTTTCTATTCTGTCTTTAATTAATTCAGGTTTTTTTGGAGAGCCTGGAGTCCAAATGACTACATCGTCAGCAAATAAAGCAATTTTGGTTTCTAAAGTTTTTATTATTGATGGAAGGTCATTTATATATATGTTAAAGAGTGTTGTGCTCAGAACAGCACCTTGTGGAAGTCCTCGGTGTGTTTGTTTATATTTGGAAATGTATGTATTATATTTTGTGGCACAAAATCTTTGTGAAATAAACTGAGTTATCCATTTAAGCATGTTACTTTTCACACCTATTGATTGCAACTTCTCAATTAATTTGTTTCTCCAGACTGAGTCATATGCTGATTTAAAATCAATGAATACTGCTAAGGTATCCTCCTTTCTATTGAAAGCTTCCTTGATGTCTTGGCTTAGTAGGAGTATATTTTCACTTGTGCTATGATTCTGTCTGAAGCCGGTCTGTGAACTATTAATTAAGTTGTAATATTCTAGGAACCAGTTAAGTCTAGATGCCACCATTATTTCCATCACTTTTACAATAACACTGGTCAAAGATATTGGCCTGAAACTATTAATATTGTTTGAGGGTTTGTTTTTCTTTAAAATTGGGATGATAATGGCTTTTTTCCAGTCAGAAGGTACAGTCATTCTCCAACATGTGTTATACAGTTTAAGTAGGATTTCTTTTCCTTTCCTGCCAAGGTGTTTAATAAACTCTGGGTGGATCTTGTCAGGTCCTGGAGATTTTTTGTTCTGTAATTGTTCTATTGCTAAATCTAGTTCTGTTTCGTTAAAATCCTGAATAAAAATATCATTTCGTATACCTTTTGGCTTATTAGTTTCTCTGATAGTTTTTTGGATAGCTTTATCTTGTTTTTTATACGCTTGGGGTATTCTTTGAGACTGAGCATAAAACTTGTTAAGGGATTCTGCTATTTCCCTATCTGTAGTTAAGCTTTTGCTATTATGTTTTAATGGTTCAGTTGTATTTTTTGATAATTTTGTTTTATTAAGGAATTTGTATATTTTATTTCCATCTTTCCTATAGTTCATGTGTTCTCCAAAATTTGTGAAACTGGCCCTCTTTGCTGTAATTAATTCTTTCTTAAAAATGGCTGCTTTTCTTCTCCAGTTTTGTACATCTTCTGGACACTTGGTTCTTTCGGCTTTGACTCTTGCTATATCTCTTTCATGTTTTAACTTAGATAAAGATGGAGACCAAAAGTAGCTATATTTCTTTAACTTTCCTTTGGGGATATGTGTTTTGGCTGCTGTCAATAATATTTCACAATTTTTTTTATTCATTTCATCTGCTGACTTGAACTCTGATTCTAACAGTTTATTACACTTCCCTTCTATCTCATTTTGGAAACTGGGCCAATCTGCTTTTTTAAAATTCCAAGAAGTTTTAATTTTTGGTTTGTTACTTTTATTTATTAGACCTCTTATGGAGTTTATGGTGATTCTGTGGCCTGAACCTGGGTCTTCTATTATTTCTCTTTTTGTATTGTCAATTATGTCAGATGACACCATCAGAAGATCAGGATTTGTACCTGAACCATTATAATGAAGGTAAGTGGGTGGATCATTTGGATTAAATATTAATTCCATTGTTGATGAGTTTAATAGGTCTTCTATGACTCTTCCTGCTGAATTTATATCTCTGTAGCCCCACCTAGGGGAGTGTGCATTAAAATCACCTATTAAAATACTTTTGGGTTCTATGGGAATAGAATTTACATCTAGTGTATTGTCTGGAGGATTATAGATACTGTAAATTCTATAGTGGTAGTTACTTTTCCATACTTCAATTTTAACTATTTCTGATTTATCTTGTTCTTCCATTGTTTTTTGGATTTGGATAGTAGCTTTCATATTTCTTTTAATTCCTGTAAGAATACCACTTGCTATTTGACGAGCTTTTGGAAGTATATGTGCAGTGTACTGATCCATTTCAAAGTATATTTCCTGTTCTTCTGATATATTGGCTTCTTGTACTGTGAAGACATCTATATCTTGGTCTTTTAATATTTTCATTAGCTCTTGTTTTTTAGGCTGGGACATGCCTCCTGCATTCCATTGTAGAATTCTTAAAGTATTGGATTTGTGATGAAATTTGCCTAAAGATGTCCCCACCCGGAGATCCGATTGGGAGACAGTTTTAACTCCAGAATGTTTATCTTTAGGACTCATACTTATGTATGTGGCTTTCATGTAACTGTTTTCTTAACGGGCACCAGTTTTACAATGTGGCAGTTACATCACCCGACTTAAACCCCCATTTTGCAAGGGGGACCACACCTATCGTTGGTCAATGGGTCCATCGGACCTAGCGGGTGGGCTAAATAGGTGGTATTTAGATCCACCGACCTTCCCCTCATGTGCCTCTGAAGGACGCTGTTGTGCTGTGATAGGCCAGCACATATGTAAATGGCATTTCCTCCATTTTAGATGCAACAGTTATGCTGCTGTGATTCGGTCATGTCATGTTGAACTATGATTTACACAAGTTGATATTTCCAGCATGCAGCTGAGTTTATTGATAGCCTCTGTTCCATATTTTATCGTATGTCAGACACACAAATAAGCTGTGTCCGACAGACAATAACATATGGAACAGAGGCTATCAATAGACTCAGCAGCATTTTGGAAATATTGACTTGAAGGGACATGAAGCTTACAAATATTCTGCTCTTCCTAATGCACTCTATCATTTTTTCATGGCTGTACTTACATACTTCCATGCCTGTTTCTTCTCTTGTACCTTTCCTTTAACTGTTTTGTTCCACCATTTTGTTCTCTTATATAATGTTCTTATTGCTTTTTTCCCACAAACTTCTTCAGCTGTTTCAATTATTATCTTTTTAAATTCCTTCCATAATGTTTCTATATTTTGCATATTTATTGTCTGTTCCATTTTTACTAATTTATCCTTTATTAAAGCCTTATATTGTTCTCTCTTATCTTCATTTTTAAATTATTCTATTTTTATTTTTGTATACTTTATTTCTCTATGTTTTGTAGGCTTTTTAATTTAATTGTCATTATTAGTAATTTATGTTGCATATTTAATTCAACACTCCAGAATACTCTTACATCTTCTATTGCATATCTTGTATTTTTGGTAAAAGTAAAATAATCTATTGTACTTTTTACATTTCTTTCCTACGCTGTAAATGTAATTTTATGTATTATTTATGAGGAAAGAGAGTATTTCCAACTAATAGTTGGTTATCTATACAGAAATTGATCATTCTGTCTCCATTTTGGTTCTTGAATACCTCTCCTCCATATTTTCCCATGCATCTGTGGCTTCTGCAAGTCTTTCCAATCCAAGTGTTCCAATCACCCATGATTATTATGCACTTGATTTTCTCTCTTGCAGTCTCTATTGTATTTTGGAGCATTGTCTAGAACATTTCCTTCTCTAACATGCCTTTATCCTCTGTGGTTGCATATATCTGAACAAGTGAGACAGTTTCTTCTAATTGCAAATCTTTTCTCATTATTCTTGAATTTACCAATTCCCAGTCAATTATCCTTTTACTCATTTCTTCATTTATTACTCTCCTACTCCTTCTTTTGCTTTCTGGCTCTTTTTTAAACCAGCGTAAATAAGAGCATATCCTCTGTCCAATTGCACTTGTCCATTTCCTTTCTTCTTTGTTTCACTAATTGCTAGTATTGTTAATTGGTATTTTTCCATTTCCTCAATTATTTCTCTTACCTTTCCTGTTAAAGATGTTATGTTCCATGTTACTATTCTTAATTTCTGTTTATCACCTGTTCCTCTTCTGTTTATCCATCCGGTATGCCATTTTATATTTCTCTGAATAATTAAGATTTACGGTAAGTAGGTGATTGGCTCATTGTACCCGAGTCTGGTGCTGGGATTGCAACTCTAGTGTCCAGATCCACCTCCCTGTTTATCTGCGGATTTGTGTTGGACATTTCCTTCCAAGCAAGTTCGGTTATGGTTTTCCTGCCTATACTTGGGTAGCTAATTGCAGTGGTTACCCACTGGGCGATGGGGTTGCAACATTCCTACGCTCCAAACAGATTAAACAATTAGTGTTTCATTGAATTAGTTCTACATTCATCAGTGTGAATTTTTTGGTTAATTTCAGCCATGCCAAAACACCAAAGATAACTTCCAAATGCTGCTCTTGCCAGGATACAACACCAGCTATATTGAAAAATCCCTAAATATGTTTCATACACCAGCACCTCTGAAAAGGAACAAAACGAGACCAAATTAAATAAAGATACATAGACAAACCCAATACAATATCACAGTAACTTACTTTACAGAATATTAACCAAAGAAAGCAAAATAAGAACTGTGAGGTGTCTTGGAGCGGCTCATTCACAGAACCCCCAAAATCTGCACACATAGGAGGGAAAAAGAATAGAATAACCAGAGAAGTTGAATGTAAAACCTTGAAAGAGTGTATGAGTAGGAAACATTCAAGAGAAGTGGAACCCAAATAAACTCATTCTGTGTTAGAAGATGCAGATGATTTGGTCCAAATTGAGACTTTTATTCTACAGGTTCCAACACAAATAGTTTAAGGGATGTCTTGCTGTTTGTTGATGAGAAAATTCAGGTGACTTCATTCTTGTGCAGTTTTTGTTTGAGAAGAACTTTGCACGTTGCCCACATCATCGCTGTCTGTAAACAGAAAGAAGAGTTATTTCCCCAATTCTTTTCTTGAGCACTTTATTTTATTTTTATTTTATTTCAAAATTTCTGCAGTATAGAGTCGCTGATTCTTCTCAATCAGAAAGCATACAAGAATGAAGTCTTCTGCATTGTAAATCTCATCAACAACTTATGAGGTATCTCTTAGACATTTCTGTTGCAACTTACAGAAGAATAGGACTCAATTTAGACCAAATAATCTACTTCTTCTAACATAGAACAGGTTTCTTCAGGTTCCATTTCTGTTGAAGTGATGTTTGCTACTGACAAACTCCTTCCAGGCTTTACATTCAACACCTTTGGCTATTCTATTCATTTTCTTTCCTGTGCACTCAGATTTAATGAGCTCCATGAATTAGTCACTCCAAGGCTTTTCAGAGTTCTTATTTTGCTTTCTTTAGTTAATAGTACCTGGGTGACCGAGCTTCGCTCGGCATTTTTCGTCCGCTTTTGTGAAATCTTGTTTTTTGTGGCAGAAGATACTCATTTAGATAAACCTGAAAGGCAAAACGTTAACTAAATAAAAATTGTCACAATTGTTAAGAGTCATTTCCGAGATACAAGAGATATAGAAATACATACAAATATTTCATAAATACCATCATTTCAGCTGTAAAACGTCTACTGCTGAACGCAGGCCTCCCCCATAGATAACCACCTAGTTCGAGGTTTTTGTCGAGCATTTGTTCCATTATGGAGTTCAGTTCTTTGCTGCTGCGATTGACACTAGGGTGTTAACATGTTGGCCAAGGTCCTTTATATTTCCGACGAGTTCTTCCATGACTTACTTAACCCCAGCCAGTCGCTTGTTAGTATTCTCCGACAGATCTATCTTCATATTGGACATTCCCGCCTTCATCTTTTCCATTTCAGAGTTTACATTTTCAATTTGCCTTCCATTTTGTCTATTTTTGTTCGCATATTTTCTATTCCGTAGTTTACATTTTTCCAATTCTGCTTTCATATTTGTTTCCTCTGCTACATTCCGGAATTCATTTCATTTCCCATTATGTCCATCTTGGCTAACATAAGTTTCATCAACTGTTTCATGTCATGCTTTTCGTCGCACTCCTGACACCAATTGTGATTATTTTACTTTTTAACTATTTCTTTATCTTTTTATCAAAACACCGGAGTGACACTAAGCAAAAGCACTGTTGAACAATAACAAATAATACAGAAAGAAAAGCTGGTTGATAAAGCCATGTGAATGTACTATGCATTTCTGTTTCAATCATATAGAAAATTGTATGAATTGTTCGTTGAAGCGGAAGTAGTGAAAGAAATGTGATTGTGTTTAGTAAAAGAAAAATGAGAAGAAAAACTGTGTGAATGTTATACATTGCACTTGTATTTCAAGTGTATGGAAAAATGTATGGATTGTTTGTAGAAGAGGGAGTAGTGTGTTAGGTAAAAGAAAAGGGAGTACAGGAAGCCATGTGAACGTAATATGTTGCATGGTAAAATGGATTGCATAAAAGTGTTCGCCATGAAAACACTGGAAATGTCAATTTTCATGGCAATCTGTCAACCTGTGATGGAATTTAGTCACTCTTCAACATACGATATGTATAGGCGTTAGCATGTATGAAGTTGATAAACGATAGGGAATAATATGTGAATTGTTATGTAAAACAAAAGTAAGTAGAGAAAATACTATGAATGTAATACGTTGTATTTCTGTTTCAAACATATAGCAAACTGTATGAATTGTATGTTGAAGGGCGAGTAGCGAAAGAAGACTGATTGTGTCTCGTAAAGGAAGGATTAGTAGAGAAAATCGTGTGAATGTAATACGTTGTATTTATATTTCAGTCATAGAAAATTATATGAATTGTATGTTGAAGGGCAGAGGATACATGAATGTGCTACGTAAAAGAAAAGTCAGTAGAAAATCATTTGAAAGTAATATATTGTGTAGTAAAATTGTTACCATAAAAACTTTCTCCATGAAAAAATACATACATGTGCCAAATTTTGTGGTGATCGGTTAAGATTAACAGTTACATATATACAAACATCCCATTTGTATACATATAGATGAAATGAATTGTTTGTAGAAGAGTGAGCAGAGAAAGAGATGTGAATGTGTTACCTAAAGGTTAGTAGAATGTAATATGTAGCATTTCTTTTTCAAACGCATAGAACATGGTATGACTTATTTTAAAACCGGGAGTAAAAATGTATTTTTTGTTGTGCAAAATCACGTGTTTTATGGAAAATTGTTCATAGAAGAGTGAGTAGAGAAAGGGTTGTGAATGTGTTACCTAAAAGTGAGTAAAGAAAACACTGTGAATGTAATATGCATGTATTCAAAAATTTAACCAAATCTTTAGAGCCGTATCTGAAATACTGGGAATCTATATACAAGAATTGCTCTGTAGAAGCGGGAGTAAAAAAATGTTATTTTTTATGTAAAATCGCATTTTTTTCGGGAATTACATCTATATAGACGAACTTAAAAAGCAAAACCCTGTCTGAATACAAAATTTGATCGAAATCGTTAGAGCCGTTTTCAAGTTACGCAGAATATATTTATATACAAGAATTGCTCATTTAAATATATAAGATTTTGTAAAATAAGTTGCTGTGATACTGTATTGGGTTTATCTGTCTATCATTGTTTAATTTGGTCTAATTTTGTTCCTTTACAAAAGTGCTGAAACATATTTAGGGGCAATGTTGGTGCTGTATCCAAGCAAAAGTAGCGTACAGAATTTTTCTTTGGTATTTTGGCATGGTTGAAGTTAATCTGAAACAGTAATTGTTTAATTTGTTTCAATCTTATATAACATAAATTTAGAGATACTTATTTGTCAATTACATGAAACACATACTGGCGACACCTTCAAATTTAAACTGGGGATAAGTTTGTTTTCACTCTTCTAAAAAGCAACACTTATCAATGGAACAATATGAGCTGCTTTATGCACCAAGATGCATGGAAAACACTTTTGCAACTAATGCTTCATAGGTTCCACAATAAACCTTACAAAATAGTTACACTATTAATTTTTTAGATGGTAGCATAGAAATTCATATTTGACAACCTAATGACCGAAGTGTCCCAAGGTGGCTGAAGTTAGCCTGTTTTACAGTACTAATCAGGTACTTCCTGAACATCAGTTATGCATATCAGTTCACTGGAAATAATAGAAGAAATATTTGCAAGGTCAAAAAAGTAGAAAATTTGGAATGTTAGCTCTTTCCCAATATCATTAATATGTATTATAAGCATATGATTATAGTTCAGTAAATTTATATGTGTTTATACAATTAGTGCTGACAATTTCAACTCTCTAAACCTCAATACTTTCTGAGAAAAAGGAACACAACTATGTAAAAGTGTTGCTTCAAGAAAATTTAATTTAAAAGTTAGCATAAAACTTCTGACTCACTGCAATATATTCCAAGGTCATAATCATCTGCGTCTACATTCCTGGATTGCTTCTGCTATTCTGCTTGGCATCTCTTGGTCCTAGCTTCTTATATTGGCTAGTGAACTGCTCATTGAGCATAGCTGAGTCAGTCATTGTCAACTGAGCATGTTCAGTATTAAATCCTGGCTTTAGTCCCATTGCTTGTAACACTAACTGCCAGCATGCATAACAATTATTAAATGTTAATACAGTATCACACACAGCTACACATAGAATGTTGTATTCCACAAACACTGCCCTAGGCATACGCTCACAAATACAACCTCTCGGGAACTAAATTTATTATGCATGTTTTTATTCGCTACAAATGGAATCCAGTGGCAGAGTTAAATGCACAATTAAGATTAACAAAAATAATTGCATAAACAATAGTAATACAATGAACAATAAACAAATATTAACATGAATAAAACAGTTCCATTTATGAAACAGATTACTACAGCTATCCTGCTTAAGGTTTTGTAATATAGCAGATAGTTTTTTTAATCATTAATTACTTTACTAATTTACATTCATTAATTGCATATCCTCTCAGTATAACCAATAAATTTACCACTAGAATTCACAATTACTTTATAAAATGTCAAACACACACCTAAATAATCTTTATTTATCCAACATTTACTTTATTTCAATTTTTGTTTAAAATTTCTTCACGGACAGAGGACAACCCTTAAAGGCTGCTACAGGCAATTCGTTCCATTCCTCAATAGTTCTATTAACAAAGGAGAAGTTTCCTATGTCCATTTTGTGGAGAATTTAAGGCCATGCCAGCATGCCAGCATGTTGCCATGGGTGATTAAGAGCAGCTGTGAGCAGAGCAGAAGATTTGTGATTCAAATCCTGGCTATGGCATTGAATTTATCAGTTCTGATTCTACCTTTCAAAACTTCATTGAAGTTAAAATCACTAACACTACAATTGAAACTCTTATTATGGTTCTGCATTTGACTATGGAGACATTTTTCAAGAGCTCACTATCACTAAGCTCTCTGAAAACTGCCTTAATTGCTTCCAAGAGAGCATTTGGAAGAGAATGTTTATGCCTGTATTGCTCTCCAAGTGCTACCGTCTTATTAAATCCACACCAAAAGCAACCCTTCAGAGTTGGTGCTGTGGATTTTTTCAGTTGACAACTTGTGGAATAATTTTTCCCATGCTGCTTGTTTCACCTACTCGAAGCAGTATTTCTGTTGGTAGTTAGGCCATAATAAGTCTGGAGCTTACCAATTTCCACTACAGTTAATCGATCTGTACCACTAAGACTTTTTCCATCTGCCAACTTCAGTCATTTCATCTCTTTTCTTTTCTTTCTCAATTTTATCTCCATTCTTTTCTGCATGTGAACTAGACATTTTAATTTTTAAATTAGTACAGTTTGTCCAGATTGTGGTGACACTCTACATGTGCAAGAGAGGAGAAATTAAGAAGTGACTGGACTGGTGGGGAACAAGTGAGTGATGTCAGAACTCAGGCAGTCACATACACAAGCGGTGTATGTTTACATATTATAAACAATTATTTTGTTGTTATCACAGTGAGAGCAAGCGATACACTAATCCCCACCTCTCCTATTATGCAAGTAGGCACGCCTCTTCTATTGCACATCTATGCTTCAGGAGTGGGGGAGTGTCACGAAGATCTGGACAAACTGTATATCCTCTTCATGAGGCTTGCAGTAACAGACTGTTTTATAGGCCTTGGAATCACCATCCCCTAAATACTTTGGGTAATGGAAACCTCATTTACGAAGAGACCACTGAAAATTTTTTTTGCGCCTAATGCTTCCATACTTGCACTTTTATCTTCATGATTCTTGGTAATGATGTATAAAATCAGCCCCTCAAGAAAATGAATGAAATATAGTGCAATGGATAGATCTTTTATCTCAGAGCACGATTTTGAACATTTTATATGGTGGTCAAGTTTGATTTATAAGTAAATTCTGTATGTGTTCCGTAGTGGTCTTATTTTGCTTGTGCAGCAGATACTTAGCAAATAAATATTTATAAACAGCTATTATATGAGGCTAAAATGATTTAATAATGTGTTTACAATGAAATTGGTGCATAAACACTGTGTTTCTAAAGAAAAATTTTGGTTTTGTGGATAGTGGAAGGCACTGAAACTGTAGTACTGCAAGAATGTCATAAATTTCTATTCACAGATTACCACATGGCATTGTGGTTTACACGTAAGCAAATTCTTACAGCAAAATTTAGTACGTCTATATGACCAGGATGATGGAGTCCTGAGTCATCAAAATTTAGCCTGTGTTAGGTTAGGTTAGGTTAGGTTAGGTTAGTGTGTCTATATGACCAAGATCACAGGGTCCTGTGTCATTGAAATTCAGCCCATGTTAGGTTAGGTTAGTGTATCTACAGTGCTTGGCCATATTATTAGGTACACCCAATTTTTCAACATAATATGAGGTTAGGAGGCAAACATGCAACAAATTTTGTCTTGATTTTTTTTTTACAAGCCTACATTGAAAAGTTACATTTACTTAAACATTGATGAATAATTTCAAGTATAATATACATACTTATGGTGATAATTGTATATATTTCTGAACTTTCAACACATAGGGCCAATTGTACAAAGCACTTGAACTTGGATCTGAGGGAAAATTAACTGTGGTCAAGCTGAACTCTGGAATTTTGTTTGTATAGATGTAGACCAGGGGAAGACAGGTATCACTGCTGTGACGTCAGCCCACCATGCGCGGCTCCTCAGGGTAGGCAGGGTAGGCACTGCCTACCCTATCGTAATACATCAACAAATAATGTTTAACTATGATTCTGCATTTTATCATTTGAACCGTCATTTTCCTCTAAATTGCAGTTCAAGAAAAGTTTTCTGGGTTATAATGACCAGCGCGTGGTCAAATCCTTTAATCTCAATTCCGATTCATCAAAACTGCGCTGCGTGTTTGAAACGCGCGGCAGAAATGATACGCATGGAACCTGGGTAGTGGAGAGCAGGCTAGCTTAACTTCTGCCTGCCCGGCCCCATTTCCTCAGTACGAGGCCCTTGAACAGGGATAAGGAACCATTCGGTCTGTATATGCACTCCGAGCATGCGTAGACGCGTCTGCCAGCAGTCCGAACACTTGCCGGCCCAAATCCGAAATTATGCGACATTTTCCGAACAGCCATACTCCACGAACGAAGATCTCACAGATCTGCATCTGTCGTTATCCCTGTGTAATACCAGTATGACCGACTTAATTAGTGAACTATTACAAATTTCGCTTTCGCGGCGCACTAACAATGAAAAGAGGAGTGTTTTAGCTATTTAACACAAAGCTGCAGTCAGACAATTTTTCAATTTCTTAATCTATTTTAGTCATGGGCGTAGCGAAACGGGGGCAAGGGGGGCCACGGCCCCCCCTTGGAAGTTGGTGAACTTAATGTGCAGTCAGTTACTGACTTTTAAACTATTATTTTAATTTTGATGTAAAGAACAATTTTTGTTTAGCACAAATTAATACGGTTATCTGCAACAAATACTATAAATTTTGACAGTAAAATAATGATTTAATATTATATGATTACAAATTTCCAACATGTGCCCCCCCCCCCCTGGAAAAAAGTCTGCCGACACTCGTGATTTTAGTTTTGGCGGTAATTCGTCCGAAAGTCACACTCATTCTCTCTGCTCTTATTAAACAACCAAACAATATATTGTTTGCGTTATCCGCAATGACTTCGCCCCCTATATTTCGGATAAACGGGGTTTATTATTATTATTATTATTATTATTATTATTATTATTATTATTATTATTATTATTATTATTATTATTATTATTATTGTTGTTGTTGTTGTTGTTGTTGTTTTTTGTTTTTTTTTTTTGTTTTTTTTTTTTTTTTTTTTTTTTTGTTACTGTTACACTTTGCCTACCCTAAAATTTTGACTGCGAGCCGCCACTGCAGCCCACTCAGCTCACTTGCTCGCAACGACAGCCAGTTGAACATGTGACGTCACAGCGGGGAAGAGGAAAAGCGTGCGCGACATCGCAATTTTAATGCTGACTGTTTCAATTACGGAATAGTCACAAATTATAAATAATTACATTTCAGCTTTATGCCATATATATATATATATATATATATTCTAGTTTATGTGAACAGTCATGTTATAACGCAAATAGAACAGAAATTATAACTGTTTTGCCTAAGCTAGAGGAGAGCTATACAGAACAATTAGATGGACATTTTCCAACATTTGCCGTTTCGCTTTTCTTTAACTAGTTTGTCAATGTTAGGGCGTAATGTACGGCACATGTGTAACCGATGACTGCATGTTAGATTGTGATCTGACAATATGCTTCGGGATTTTCACTTAGAAAGGTTCATAACAGAAAAGAATTGTTCACACACATACATAGAACCAAACATACATAATATCCGTGCAACAAGGGCATATAACCTCAGAAATCTGGTTTGAGGAACATTCTTATAACAATCAGCCAAGTCTTCCTTGTGTTTATACTTGTCCTTCAGCAAATCGTCGCCACTGTAAATTTATCAATTCAATTTGCTACCCACTAGAAACATTGTTAACATCCAGTGAATACAGGGTTGCAAAGATCTGAAACGCAGTTGCCAATGTTTACATCATGAAGCCTGGTCTCAAACTGGTGTGAAACATGGGGAACTGAACAGAAGCACAAAACCACAACACACAACACTAGACAACGTCAACAAAAACACAAAATACAAAACAAAATTCGCACTAACGCCGTTAAGATCCCTCAAACAACAAATAAAAACCCTCAGACTAGGTGTGGTCCTCCAGACATTCTGGGGGTTGTGAGAGAGCGATGTGACCGCCAAAACATAAACATATGGTGCTCTCTAAAAAGCGGTTACTATTACTGCTATTGCTCTCTTCAATATCAGGGAAAATATTGGAGAGCAAGAGGATTAATGACTTCATTGTCAGAAATCCAGCATTAGTAACAACAACAAATAATTGGAGCATTAAACAAACAGCAGATGGTAATAGTTACTTTTTGGACTTATCAAATGCATTTATCTGTGTTAAAATGTACCTAATTATGGGACCTGTGGATTGTTACAAAGGTGGATTATCTCATATCTGTAAAGCAGAATACAATATTGTCATAATAAAGCATAGAAATAGTGCTGGTGTTGTAGAAAAAATTAGATCAAATTTCCAAATGGTTATGCAAGGAGTATCGCAAGGTTCAAAATCCGGTCCATTTTTACTTTCTCTACTACATATAGTAAAAAAAAAGAAACCCTCTAAGACTTTCTACAACATCTTAATAGCATCAACCCTGGCATACAATTCGCTATGGAGGAAGAGAAAGATGGAATTATGGACAGCTACCTTTTCTGGACGTCTTGGTGAGGCGGAAAGTCGTTGTGTCCTCGTGGTTGGATCGCCATTTGAAGCTGAAGTCGTTGTTCGGTTCTCGTTGTCGCCCGTTGATTTTGTTCTTTCCTGCTAGCTCAGCTTGAGATCTCTTTATTTTATCTCGGGTCTGCGTAGGTGTGTGATAGACAACCCAAGAAACCTTTGCATACTATTTATTGCATCTCAGATACATGCGGGAGCTATGCCAATCTGCTACACGCAGAAGAATCGCACTCACGTCTGCACTCCACAACGTGCGATGCTGGTCTGGGTAGTGACCAGACGCTTTCTCGCGTACCCACGCTAAGAAACCGTTCGCTCCAATTTTGAATGTCATGACGTCATCCAAGAAAGCCTCGTATCCAAAATGCTATTTCCTTTTCCCGCAATTTAGAAATGTCCCTTTCTATTATAACATGTTGTTTTATGAATTTCGAATATATAATTACCTTTTTAGGATTAAACGATGTTTACTTTATATTTTATTAAATATATCGCGCGACTTTTAAGGTTGGTGGACTTGACTTTCAAACGTGTATTTAAACTATGTAGTATGACGTCATGACTTGTTAATTTCAAACCAATAATGTGTTTATCCTACAAATTTAACGACTATTATTTACTCATATCTTGCTCGCCTTACAACACTTCCTGCTCTATCATATATTTATGTTATTACTTAACACTTATCGCAAATCTCACATCCGGCAATTAAATTAAAACGTGTCTTTATCAAGCCCATTCGATTGGAAATCTAAATTTCGGTATCAAATGCCCCCATTTATGTTATTTTATTATTTCATAATAAAATAATGTAAATGTCTTGCCCGAAAGAAAAATTAAAAATTACTCCTGTATTTTGAATAATCGGCAACACTCCCATTATATACAATTTTCAATTACACTGTTTTGAAATTGGTTATTAACATATCTTCTCATTAATCTTTTTAACATGACAAACAATTGTACACTTGACTAAACATTAATCCTTAAATACTAATTACAATATGTTATGGTTTCTTCTGTGAAGCTTTTATATAAAGGTTAAATTTCAAGAGTCTTTCTTTATACTTCCTTCTTTTAGTTCATGTTTGCTCACTTCGCTCTCACTATCACTTGCACTGTGAATTTTCACTTTTGTTATTGTAACACATATCTGTACTAGATCCTTTTAAGCACTAAAATGTACATATATTTATATAAATCCATTACACTCTTCAGACAAGTTCTTTCTTTGTCTTTCTGTGATAACTATCTATACATCTAAATATTTTAACAAATGTTTACAAATTAAATATTCTGTTTTCTCTCTATGCGGAGATGAACATTTTAACAATCTTTCTGAAGCTGTTATTGTGAGCTCTATACAATATATTTTTAAGCTCTTTGTAGTATATAGCAATTCACATTCTGCATTTTTCATGAATATGTAAGTACCTGACCAATATATGGTTTTCAAGTAAGCTAACATTTAAATTTTATCTCAAAGCTGATTGGGCGCCAATATACAATGACACTTCGAATTTTTTTTTTTTTTTTTTTTTTTTTTTTTTTACATGAAATCAAGGTTCCAAGGTACCACACGGTTTCTTGTATGGTCGAAGGAGTTGTTTATACCATCTTCCCAGACATTTTTCATTTTTAACATCTTTTAATTCATAGGTATAACCAAATTTTGATATAATTTCTGCAGGACCTTTATATAACAATTCCATCCTTTTGTTCCTACCTCGCAAGGCACTTGATAACTTATGGTCTTTAACTAGTACCCAATCGCCTATCTTAGGTTCCCATTTATGTTTTCTACTCTTTTTCTTTAATTTTCGCTTCTCTGCCTTTTTCTTGATTCGTTCAAAAGCAATTTTCGCTCTTTCTTCTTCACTTAACTGAATGTCATTAATTTTCAGTATTTTTTTTTGGTACCCCGATCAATATTGGTTCTGGTTCAATCCCTAACATTAATTTTATTGGTGCAAACCCAGTAGTTACATTAATGGTGTGATTGATAATCTTTTCTATCAATGGACAATATTTCACCCAATCCTTGTGATTATGATGTGTAAGTACACGTAAATAAATTCCTATATCTCGGAGGACACGTTCTGTTGGATTCCTTGATGGAAAGTATGAGGAACAATAATTTAGTTTTCTCGAGTCTAATGTCACCCTAATCTTTCCATTGGCCTTATTTACAATACATAGGGGATTCACAAATTCTGAATTCGAAATCTCAATAACCTCATCTTCTAACATTGACTTTATAACTGCATCTACCTCTTCTCTTATTGTACTAGGGATAGCTCTCGCTTTATGTGTAAAAGGTTTGATGGGTATCATCTCAAACGAATGAATATAAATATTACATTTACCAGGTTTCTCAGAGAATACTTCTTTATTTCGGATTAATATTTCAAACAGTTTATCCCTCTGTTGTTCATTTAGTTGATCAGCCTGAGTTACTTTTTCCCTCAACAATTCTTCTAAGTCTTCACTACTCTCCCTATCATAGTACCTAGTTGCATCAGAAAACCTCAAATTGTCTATGAAATCATTTTTTATCCCATTCTACATTTTCTTCATTATCGACACTGTACTCTTTGACATTTACTTCAGTTAATTCCATAGCTCCTACTTTAACATATTCTACAAAGAATGTATCCCCTTGGATTTCTTCTTCCTCTTTTTCTCGTACAATAGTTTCTGAACTACTATCTTCCACAAAAGGCACTATAATGGTCTCATCTTCAACTTTCATTTCTACAATCATGTTTTTAAAATTCACCACAGCTTCCCAGGCATAAAGACAATCACAACCTATTATAATATCTGTCACAAGTCTTCCTACAATCAGAAATAAAATTCCTAGTATTCTCCCATTTATTTCAATATTTATCATTGCTTGAAATTTTACTCTCTCTTTTCGTTTTCCCACAGCTAGCGAGCAATATATCCCATTAACTGCTAAAGACATTACTTTAAAACCACTACTTTGTAAATTATCATAAAAATTTTGTGAGCATACTGTACTATTTGATCCCGTATCTATAATTGCATTGTATTGTTTTCCATTTACTCCAATTTTGATTTTAGGTGGATCTCCTACTTTTTCGTTTTCGTCGATTCTATTTTTCCATTCTCTTTTCTTTTGTATCATCATTTGCCTTCCAGGACTATTTATTTCCGAGTACTTATCACAATCATTACTAGGATACCCAGTTCTCACTGAAGGCGCGTTTGACCGGGTCTGGCGTTTCCCTGATTTTTAGGTATTGCTCCCGTACTATTTCCCGAATTGTTACTTCTGTTTTCCTGCATTAAATCGGGGTTACTTCCTACCATGTTTTTGACTGTGTTAATGGCCTCAACCATTTCCGCATTTTCGGGGGAATTTCGTCCATTAGAATACCTTTCTCCCTGTCTTGGTGACCTCGGTCTAAACTCATTATCTCCGTTTGTCCAATACCCATCATTTGAATTTCTACTATGCCCAAAATAACGTCCCCGTCTACCTCGATCAAATCTATTTGTATTCATATAATTCACCCTTATATTTCTTCCCCTTTGATTACCATTTCTATTTTGGTGATGCCCTTCCTGGTTATATCTACCTTGATTTTCCCACCGGAATGATTCCATCCTTGGTACTGGTCCTTTATATCTTTCCCTAATCTCACTTCTATTCTGATAATACTGTGCCCCTTGCCCAAAAGAATTTACAATTTCTTTTTCTTCATATTTATTTACAAATGCGTGTTTTGGCTTATTGACTTCTAAGGCTGATAATAATTCGATCATAGCTGCAATGCTATCGGGTCGGGCTATGATTAGGTAGTGTTGAAGCGTTTCCGGAAAATGTGGAGTAACTATATTTATTAGATCTTTTTCATCTAAGGGAGGATCCAACATCTTCGATTTTCTCGCTATTCTCATAAAATAGTTGACCATCGATTCCTCCGATCTAGGATTAAACTTTCCATTGCTTAATTCAACTCTAATATTAGCCTGCCTACTAGCTCCCCAATATCTGGTTAAAAAGATGTTCCTAAAGGTCCCGTAATCATTATTGTTACCCATAGAAAGGCCTAGCCAATTAGCAGCATTACCCTTTAGGCATTTTCTTACTATCACCATCTTGTACTCCTCTGGTATACGTTTCACCGTGAAGTACTCTTGTAACCCTTCTAAAAAGGCTTTAGGATCATCTGAATCTTCATTTTCAAAAACTGGAGGTGTCATTTCATTTAAGACATGGTTAGGCCAATGTAAATTTGAATTGTCACCTGTCCCTGAACTATTTCTGAGATCAGAATGGGAATTACTGTTACCTCTATTTTGCATCGAAATGTCAGCTGATACACCTGGTATTGCCTCGTTTCTTGCAACTTCATTACTAAGATTGTGATTACATGCATTTTCATTTAATTTCAAATTTTCTAAGGCCTCTTTTACCTGAGTAATTTCTGTTACTACCCCTTTTATTTGGTCTGTAACATCCTCCAAATTTCTAGCCTGCCTTTCACTTTCTACATCAGATCTTTCCATTCTAACTTTACACCCCTGTAACTCTTCTCTAATTTCTTCCCTGTCTTTATCTAACCTTTGTACTACCTCTTCCCTTTGTTTGTCTAATTTATATGTTACTCTTTCCCTTTCTTTATCTAATTTTTCACTCACTTGTTGACCTAATTTCTTTTCAGAATTCTTTACTTCTTGCCTTATTGTCTCTAATTCTCCCTTAACCTGTTCTCTATTTTCTTTGACTTCACTACTGACTTTATTAATTTCCTCCCTAACTTCTTCCCTAAAGGTTTCTAAAGCTCTCTTCTGATTTTCCAATTGCATTCCCAATTCCTGTTGTCCCTTCTCTAGTTTCTGTCCTAACTCTACACTAGTTTCACCTATCTTTTCCATTATCTTTTGAAACATATTCTCTATTTCTGACATAATCGCTGGCCTTTCTGAATTACTACTAAACATTTCTGAACTACCTCTAGGTGTTTCTCTAACGTTCTGATCTTCTAATTCTTGGCATATTCTGCTACCAATTACATTCTGATTATATTCTTCCATCCTAACTACACTTTTCTCAATTTCCGGACTCTCAAAACCTAGAAAATCGCTATCACTGTCTTCCATTTCTAAGCTATTTACATGTGTTTTTCTACTCACCAATATTTAATAATTTTCACTGTTTCACTATTTTTTTTTTTTTTTTTAACTGCACTTAAACTTGTTCACTACACGTTTCACAGATGTTGACACGCTGGGCACCTTCTTGTCTGCTGGCTTGATGCTGGCTTGGTCGTCTTGGGGTTGGTCCATTCTTTCGACGCCACACGTTGGGTCGCCATTTGAGGCGGAAAGTCGTTGTGTCCTCGTGGTTGGATCGCCATTTGAAGCTGAAGTCGTTGTTCGGTTCTCGTTGTCGCCCGTTGATTTAGTTCTTTCCCGCTAGCTCAGCTTGAGATCTCTTTATTTTATCTCGGGTCTGCGTAGGTGTGTGATAGACAACCCAAGAAACCTTTGCATACTATTTATTGCATCTTAGATACATGCGGGAGCTATGCCGATCTGCTACACGCAGAAGAATCGCACTCACGTCTGCACTCCACAACGTGCGATGCTGGTCTGGGTAGTGACCAGATGCTTTCTCGCGTACCCACGCTAAGAAACCGTTCGCTCCAATTTTGAATGTCATGACGTCATCCAAGAAAGCCTCGTATCCAAAATGCTATTTCCTTTTCCCGCAATTTAGAAATGTCCCTTTCTATTATAACATGTTGTTTTATGAATTTCGAATATATAATTACCTTTTTAGGATTAAACGATGTTTACTTTATATTTTATTAAATATATCGCGCGACTTTTAAGGTTGGTGGACTTGACTTTCAAACGTGTATTTAAACTATGTAGTATGACGTCATGACTCGTTAATTTCAAACCAATAATGTGTTTATCCTACAAATTTAACGACTATTATTTACTCATATCTTGCTCGCCTTACAACACTTCCTGCTCTATCATATATTTATGTTATTACTTAACACTTATCGCAAATCTCACATCCGGCAATTAAATTAAAACGTGTCTTTATCAAGCCCATTCGATTGGAAATCTAAATTTTGGTATCATTGGTCAGCAGGAAGGCAGATGGCACACTTGGGAATACTGTCTACCGTAAGCCCACTCATACAGACCGCTATGTGAATAAGGCCTCAAATCATCATCCCAGACAGAAACAAGGTGTGATTAAGATCCTTTTAGATCGTGCTTCTTGCATTTACGAACCACTTTTATTATGACTAGAACTCTGCCACCTCGAACAGGCTTTATTAGATGATGGTTACTCAATCAAAGAAGTTAAAAGAGCCTGCTGTCCTGCCAGGCCAAAACCTGCTTCACAAAAAACACAAGCCAAACCATAATGGCATAGTTTTCATGCCATACTTCCAGAATGTCACCGATTGTATTCAGCACGTACTGCAATGACTCAGTGTCAAGACTGTCTTCAAGCCGACAAAACAACTCAGCAATCTACTATGCTCAGCTAAAGATCCTCGGAAACCCTTGTCATCAGCCTGTGTATACCGTATTCCCTGTTCCTGCGGCTCGGTTACATCGGAACTACACAGTGTAGCATCAACACCAGACTCACCGAACACCAGGCTGCCGCCTGGGCCAAACGGATAAGTCCGCAGTTGCCCAACACACCAACGAAGAGCAAACAAATAATTAGGTTCCAGGACACGAGCATTTTATCATCCACAATACACTACCATGCTCAGCTACATTGTGAAATTTATAAACACCCCCACAATTTCAATAAGAAAGAAGTTTTGAAACTTAACAGCAACTGGTATCCTGTCATTGAAGGCAAGAAATGGCACAAAACAGGAGAAATTCAAGTGAACCAATCAGGAGGAAACAACACCTTGGGTGAAGCCCGCCCCCTCCCTCCTGCTGTCCGCCATCTGGACTAATCAGTAGAGGCCACTCAAGGGATAAATACAGTAGCTCAGACAGTCCACACCTCAGACGCCACGTTAACTTCTCCGAGGAGACTACGATCATGCCACTGAAGATGTCCGTCGCAGTTGTGGACGAAACGTTGGGTATTTAAACTCCAGCAGACCACGGCATAACAGCCTGGAAATAACTCCTAGATATACATACTGGTATCATTGAAGAAATATTTCTGTGGTTGCTGTGTGTATGATTCTATGTGATACTATGTATGACACCATTGTTGCACACACAGAACCTGTTGTAGTTTTCTCCAGGTAACACAATCTTTTTTGGTGTTAATAAATACAGAAAACAGGCATTACTATATGAGGGTTATCCATAAAACAAGGTTCCCAATTTTTTTTTCACAATAAAAACATTTACTGATATTGAATAATACATTTTTGGACATAATTGCCATTCTGATCAATGTATTTTTGCATGTGGTGTATCATCTTTTGTATGCCTGTATTGTAGAACTCTCCTGTCACACGGCAAAGATAGCTTAAAACAGTTTCTTTCAGTTCCTCTCCGGTTCTGAAATGCATCCCACCCTGGTGTTTCTTCAAGTCAGGGAAGATAGTAGTCACTTGGGGCTAGGTCTGGGCTGTAAGGAGGTTGTTTGACAGTATCCCATCCAAATTTGTTAAAGAGATTGGACGTAGGCCTGAATAAATTTGTGGTCCACTTTAGCACATTTTCATCTGTGGTCTTTCATAAGCATTCTTGGGACCCACCTTGGTACAGTCTAAATGATCTGTCAAAATTTTGTGAATGTAGGTCTTGCTGACATCAGGAATCATCTCGCACATCTCCCGAATCATGACCCTTCGACCTTTCAGCATTGCTTCTTCCACTTTCACAATCGTTTCATCCGAAACTGCTGGGCATCTGGAATACTGGTCATCATGGATGTCTGGATGTCTGTACGTCTGTCTTTGAATTCTCTGCACCATTTGTTGTATGCTCATACACTGCTCTCCGTACACGTCAAACAGTTGGGAATGAATGTCCACCGGTGCAGGTTTTTTGCACACAAAAAGTGCATCACAAAGCGTAATTTGCACCTGTCAGGAGAAGCGAGTGGAAGCTCCATTTCTAATGGCTGCCAAGTCAAGACTGAGCATCGCATACAGCTCGCAGGCTAGGGGACTGGGAGAGGGAGAACCAAGCTACATGCCAGTGTTGCCGGATCTCCTGTAACAGCGTTCCTCGCAACTGCAGGTCCTTGGGAACCTTATTTTATGGACAACCCTCTCATCAAATTTAGATGTAAATTCAGCTCATACTCCCTGCAGTGTCTAAAACTCATTACATTACATTTACAGTAAAATAATACTTCAAAATTTGAGCAATTAAGATTTCAACAGATTCCTTTACAATATAAAATCTTCACATTTTTAATTGTGACACATGTGCTTTAGTGCATTTATGAAACTGACTGTATTGCAATAAAATGGATATTGGTGATACAAGTTTGAGAATGACATAAGGGCCATCATACTTTAATGCAAGCTTAGCTGTTACCTTATTTACTTTACTGGATTTGGGATTAGTTTTGAGGTATACTTGATCTCTCACCTTAAATTCTGGATCCTTCCTATTCTTGTGATAATACTTCCTCTTTCTCAATTGATCTCTGTTTAAATTTGCCTTAACCCTATCCCAGGTTTTCTCGAATATCTTTAATGGTAAATTTATCTGGCAAAATATCATTCAATTGCCAAATGTTAGCTAATGGACAATTTGGGGTAAAACTCATCATAAGTTCAAAAGGACAATGCTTATGAGCAGAGACCAGAAGTTTAGGCATTATAAATCACTAAAATTGGCAGGCAAAAAGGCATTATAAATAGGTAAAATAGGCAGGTAAAAAGGCATTATAAATAGGTAAAATAGACAGGAAAAAAGGCATTATAAATACTAAAGTAGATCTTATTTTTCATTTTATCTTTAATGATTTTCATTGTGTCATTGTAATATTTGGTTAAGTAACATTTTCGCAAACTTGACTTGCTAGGTACAGATTGGTTAGTATACATCTCCAAAAACTGTGATAATGTAGGATTCTGCAATTTCCACAAAGGGATTCTGGGGCTGAGGAAAGCTTTACATTTTGTATAAGTCGAATGCAAACTCGGATTTTCGAACTCGATGTTGCAGTTACTGTTGGAAGCAAAGAAATTTTCTTCCCAGTAGACTTGGAAAGTGTAATTTTTGTGTTTCATTGTGCCGATATGTTGTGATATAAAATACTTTTTTTCATAGATCACTAACTGATCGTCGGTACAAAATATGTCGGATCCAAAAGTATTAACGTAGCTTTGTAATTTACTGCGTAAAAGAACACTGAATTTTGACATCTTGCTGTTAGCTACAACTACGTTGCAATAAAAGAAAAACACAATTAGACCTGCACTTTAAAATAAACACAAGTGGTAATTCAAATGCTTTCTGTTATCTGTACATTTATTTACATGGCAGCACTCATTGTTGCAAAGAAAATAATGAACTGAATGAAGAACGCCTATGTTGTGTACAATTTAAAAACAATAATATACATTCAGTGAAATAACTTTCATTGTCATGGACTAACGGTATTTGAAATAAAATGTACCTGAAGGAAACATTTAATAATTAATAAATAATGAAATAAAGGCAACAAAAAGCATTTATTTCATGAAATAGGCATTTATATTTAAAAAGACAGAAAAAGGCAATATAGAACTGTGGCATTTCAATCACAAAGGTATAAGTGGTACAGATTCAATTTCAAATTGAAGATAGATTTGACACATTTAAAAAGGCATTCTGCCTAAGTTCCAGTCTGTGTTTATGAGCCTTATGCTTAGTGCTATTAAATGCAAACCAGAGTCAATGCAAGTCTACACCATCTTATTTGCTCCGAATCATGATAAGCAATCAATGCCGACTTTAAATTTCTATTAACCCTCTCACTAAGTGAGGGGACTTGGGGTAATAAGGCAATGTGATCAAATATGTAATCCGTTTCTGGAAACAAAATGTTTTCAATATATGAGCCTTAAGATAAGTTGCATTGTCTGTAACAATAAACTTTGGAACTTCAAAATATAGCCAAAATCTTCTGCAAAACATCTATGATATGTAGTGTGTTTGCTTCCCGTGCTGGAAATAACCACACATACTTAGTAAAAGCATCAACTACCACCATAATGTACTTGTTACCAGATATACTTCTTGGAAAAGGCCTTATGTTATCCAAAAATAACTTTTGTATGCGATGTTCCACAACATTGGACTTTAAATATCCTAATTGCATATTTTGAGAAGGTTTACTCATTTTACATATACTACAATCCTTAATACCTGAGCGTAATCACTATGCATCCACTTCCAAATCAAATTAGTTCTCACTTTTGCTAAGGTTTTGTACACCCCTTGGTGGGCTCCATAGGGTCATTCATGATAACACTTGAACATAACTGGAACTGTCGAGGAACTGTGACATTTCCTTTACCCTATCTTTACACCATAAAGCATTCTTATTTATATAATACTTCTCACATCATTCACCTAACTGATATGATTCAAAACGTTTAAAATTTCATGATCTCATGCTGATATTAAATAGATCTTCATATACTAAGAGATAATCCTCCAAAACTGCATATGATGCTGAAAATTCAGATTGATCTGCCTGAGGCTTAATCTCACTACCCTCAGACAATTTTGTCTTCATATATCCTAGAAAGAGCATCAGCAATGGAATTAATGATACCATGGATGTGGCGAACTTCAAATTAGTAAGTTGAAATATTCACAGCCCAATGAGCTAGACATCCACACTACCGTGGTCTGGCCAGAACCTAAGAGATAGCCTGGTTATCAGTCTCTAATATAAAATAGACATGCTCAAGATAGAATTTAAACTTCGTAAATACAATAATGCTGCTCGGCAGGATTCAATGCTCTTGACGCATAAGCAAATGCCTTTCTCCCTTCATCATCTTCCTGAAGAAGGATAGATGATATAGCAGAACCACAAGCATCTGATTGCAAGACGAACTCCTTGCTGAAATAATGATTTTTAAATTTTGGCGTAAACTACGTCTTGTACATCTCAAATAACTTTTGCTTTTGCTATTTAAGTAATAATATTAAAAATGCCCAACAAAGGGTTAAAACTGTCTTAAAAGACTAAATTAGGTACGAAATGTTGTGGGATGGCAATGGCATAGTGCCTGGCACGCAGGTTCTATGGTAGAACTCAGAATGTGCTTTCAGTCAAGCATCCAAATAGCTGGATAGAATTACAACTGTGTCCTGTGCACTAACCTCAGACACATGGGTTTGCGTCTCGGTGTTGTACAATTTTTTTTTCTGCTCATTAAAACTTGGAAACTGAATTCACAATAACCTAATTTGAAGTCACTTAAGTTTAGGACATAATTTAAATCGTTTTTGGTTATCTGCATTTTGTAATAGAATAGGTATAATGACTTCATGACTAGCATGATGCAGTGTGTTATTATGAATGCCAACTACTTCAATTCTCCACGTGTATGCTGTTGCACAATATTTTGTGACAGTCCTTCACAATGTATTCGACAGATGGGTATACTGATATGCTTTTGATCCATGGAGAAGCAACAGCCAAGCAAGCAGCTCAGCATCTATACCAGGAGAGATATCCTCATATACAACAACAGTATCATAAAATGGAGCTAAAACAATTAAGAATTAAAATAATAGCAGGTTTAAACACAATAATTGTTCAACCAATGTTATTAGTGAATATTTCACACTAGAAAAATCTGATGTGTTGCACTCACATGACTTTCTCTACTCTTGTACTAACCATTCTTACGAACTCTTATTCCTGTATCTTCTTTGTGTTAGTTAAGATAAACATTTGCAGAAATTATCTTATTGCTTATTTCCTAGTAGATACAAGAGGAATATTAGAATACAATAGGTTTTGAGCGATAGTCAAATCTTTTAAAGCTTTCAAATTCTGTTCTCTTTGCACAGTTAACATATAAAAAAATGGATAGCAATGTTCCATTTGACAGAAGTATGTTATCCAAAACTTACACAAATAACAAGGAATATCTCCAAAATGGTTCACTCTATAAAAAAATGTATTTAGACATAAATTGTGTTTTAGCTAGATCTACATTTTTTGTATAGTAAGATTTGCTCTATCTCTTACGGTTTACCAGTTATGGAAAAGTCATCCTGAGTAAATAGGACTTCATGGGCTATAGCCAGAAAATTCAAGATAAGCATTTCATTTGTCATAAAAATATCTCAAACATACCATTTTAATCAGAATTGTTACAGCCATTTTCAAGAAAATCAAAATTTTTGAAAAATTTTCCATGTAAGGGATAGTTTAGGGTGGAGGAATTTTCTTCAAAATCTTTGTGTCACATCCTTGAAAGACTTTAAACTTAAATACCAACTTTGGTTTTTAACCGACTTTCAATTTTTGAGTTATGCTGTCCACAGACTGACACACAGACACACACACGCACGCACGCACGCACGCACGCACGCACGCACGCACGCACGCACACACACACACACACACACACACACACACACACACACACACACACAGAGGCCTTTTCCTAAAAACGTTTTTTTTTTAGATTCAGGGGGCCTCAAAAGATATATTTCCACTGAAATCTCGACATCAAATTTTTGGGTGGAATACAATACTTCCTCTACTTTACTAAACGTAGTAGAGAAAGTAGAAATGTAGGACATCTGACAAAAATGTAAGATATCAATCTATGCAAAAATAATGTACAGCTATAATTTAAATGCTATTTATACATACCCACAGGCATATACATTAACATTTTCTTAAAATCTTGAAACATGCAATCAACATTATTTATTTCTACCTCTCACACAATCAACAGTCAGTCATACTTCTCTAAGAATTAAGCTTCCACAATTAATGACTTTAGTTAGGTGAATATACTTTTATCCACCAAAATGTGTGTTTGTATTGTCAGCTCCAACTGCTATTCCTAACCCCACTGAAGTGTCTTGAACATATGATAATATTGTTTCCATGGATTTGTATGATGTATTGATGATGAATAAGGCTTGCATTTTTAGGTGCTGAAAACTTGGAAAATATTTATTTTTTATGTGCTAAAAATGTGAAAAATATGTGCCAAAACAAATAGAATATAATTTTAAGATCTAAATGGTTGAGCTGATATAAATATACCTGGCACACTAGACATTGTTCCTGTAAGGGAGTTACTCTATATGACCAATGCTTCCTCAAATTTTCCATCCCAAAAGATTGACAATTGCGAAGAAGTGTCAAAAATGATTGCTCCACATCACAAGAAGTAAGTCTAGTATAATTATAACATGAAATATCACTCACACTCACATCAATAATTTCTTCATGTTACCCATCCAACACATTTGAAACTTTACACATTAAGTTAAAGCCACTATTATTTTCAAACACTTCCTTGCATTTTATCTTTAAGTTTTGTGCTTCAGGGTCAGAAAGAACATTCAGTTTCTTTTTCACATCCTGGACTATTTGAATTGCTTCCCTGAAAGGTATTCCTACTGATTCCAATTTCTTTATGGAATCACAGAGAAAACACAGATTTGCAGAAATATATGTTAAGTCATTTCTTAACACAGTGTCACTTAAATGTTCTTGCAGAATTTTAATTGATCTGCCATATTTGCAGATTTTCTGCATAGTATAGAATTGGGGCTAACCATGTTCCCTAGTGAGTCAGCACAGAAGCAGGAGGCAGCAGAGTATTTGGATTTTTGTTCTGAAAAAATTCAATTCTTTTAGGTGATGTGATGAACATTTTTCCCATTAGAAATACATTTACCAATGTCACAAAACATGGCCCTAATTTTCTCACATATTCTTGCAATCCATGCACAACACATGTGACATGAATAATTTTGCGATAACTAAGTGCAAGCCCTGCTGCCGTCTTTTTCATATGTGGTGCACCATCAGAACTCTGTCATATCGTACCCATCTGGCCACAATACCTGCATTGTTTCATTAAATAATTTGGTAATAGACACATGGTTTGCAGCAGGCATGTCTTGGCAGGTTAGTAGAAAAGATACATTTAAAATTTCAGAATCACTCAATACCTCTACGTCGGTCTGGGTGGCTCAGTTGGTTAGACACTGGCCTACTGATCCCAAGGTCACAGGTTCAAACCTGGCCCAGGTCGATGGTTTTTAAGTGTGCTTAAAAACGACAGCTCCATGTCAGTAGATTTACTGGCATGTAAAAGAACTCCTGTGGGACAAAATTTCGGCACACCGGCAACGCTGACGTGATCCCGGCTATTGGCAGCGTTGTTAAACAACAAAATATTAAATATTATCAATACCTCTACAACATTTCCAATTTTGCACCAGTAGAATATGGAGTTTTATATATGCTCACTGATATTTTTTTCATTAGCACATATTTTGCATATATACATCACACTTTCTTCGTAGCACTTGGGAAGGTAATGTTTTCGCAAATCTGATCCTTCAGGTGTGTCAATATTTATATGTTTCATTGGAAATGTTTTAAACTGAGGTTGTTTCATTTTTGAAATGGGTATGTTTGCCAAAACTAATGATCTGCACAAATCCTCACAATACACTGAAAATTTTGAAGGTTCTGCTGGCACTGAATCATTAGCAAAACTGTTTTTTGGAAGCATGAAATAGCTGCCTTATGTTTGTTACTACTTAAATGTTGTGTTACTTGCGAACATTGGTCTGCTGTTATAGTTTTACCACATGGCCGACAATACAGTATTTTGCTATCACAACTGAAAATACCCACAGTTCCGCAGCATAATGTTGCATACGGTAGCTTGCACCACTTTTCACTCTGGGCATGTTCAATCCACTGTGAACTCAAAACTGCCAATATGTTACTTTCCAACACTACAACACAACTAGAAGGTTGTATAAACTTGGTGGATTCACAAATGACTAATTGACTATATAATTTAATGGCCACCTATAGGTATCAGTGTATAGACTAGCATGCTGTGAAGCTATAACAGATACCCAAACAAGCACATGACAATGAAGGAATTCTTGTTATCTTGCAGGCTCGTGTAGCTTGAGAAAGCAGAATATTTATATTTTCTTCCAACTGAAGGGATACTATGGCTGACATATCCATTCTTCTAATAATGAATAACAAATTGTGACATCTGGCCTATGTAATTGAACATTAAAGAAATTGGGTGGTGACTTGTTTAAAATAATTGTGTTGCTGATTTTATGTGACTTTATGTAAATGTGTGAAAATTATTTTAAAAAGATGTAATTTATTTGAACATCCAAAAATATTTATTTACATAAAAAAAGAAAATATGCATTTTTATGTGCAACAAAAGTTAAAACATTTGTTCCGGTATGAATGTCCAGAACATTAAACTCAGTTTCAAGTTCAGATTAGGATGCAAACAAAATGTGTATTTATCTAAAAGTCTGAGCCCTAGTGATGAACAACATGAATTGCAAGTGTTCCCTCTGCAGCACTAACACCATATGCTGACTGTGTGGTTGAGCAAAGAAACCTTTAATATCCCAAATACTGGCAGAATTTTGTGAAGTCGTGTTTCTTAGAAGACAGACTGTCTACTTTCAACTACCTTATTCTTTGATAACCAAAATGCAAATGGAAGAGTGAGAGTAGAGCATCTCTTTGCATCTGCAGAACATCAAGCTTTTGCCTCAGAGTGGAAATGCTATATTGCCAATCTCTTGTTCAAGTTTCTAATGCATAAGTACGCTCTTTGACTGTAGCTGGTGTGACCATGTTGCCACAACGAGTTGCATTTGCTGCTAATAAAGAATTATTAATTTATATTTTCTCAGTTTTTGGTTCATTTTCTAACAATTACTGCTTGGTTCTGAATATGTAGGACATTAGAAACTTAAAAGGACTTTATAACTAGGAGTTTTTTCCGGGCTGTTATGCCGTGGTCTGCTGGAGTTGAAGAACCCAGACGTTTCGTCCACATCTGCGGCGGACATCTTCAGTGGCGCGGTCGTAATCTCCTCGGAGAAGTTAGCGACGCTACGCTAACTTCTCCGAGGAGATTACGACCGCGCCACTGAAGATGTCCGCCGCAGATGTGGACGAAACGTCTGGGTTCTTCAACTCCAGCAGACCACGGCATAACAGCCCGGAAAAAACTCCTAGTTATACTGACTCCGGCCGTGAAAGCCTTCGCTCTCTCATTAAAAGGACTTTGCTCCAGATTGCAGACAAATTGTTAAAATGTAAGGCATGTCCGGGAATTTCTGGATGTCTGGTAACCATACCACAGAAGGATGCTATGGCAGCATGGCTGGTATGGTGAACATTCTAAAACCCATATTCTAATGGCACTTCATTCACTGGGATGTCCATTGTTGTATGGCCAGTCTGGCCACGTCACCAGGCCAATCTTCCTTGCCACTGTTGTTTATCTACCTGCCACGTCACCAGGCCAATCTTCCTTGCCACTGTTGTTTATCTACCTGTGCCACCAACAAATTACATTATCTCATATGGGAGTTCCCACACCAACAAGAGACACCTTTGACCTCAAACGCTCGGAACCTCATGAAAATGGGCTTAGAACAATAATTAATCATAAACAAAATAGTCGTCTGTGTTGTTTCCATGCAAAACGTTGCATTCTATTTCAAGAGACATTTTGATAGAGAGAAACAAAGTACTAAGGTATCAATGCCATAGGAGCGCAATTATTTGTAATTCAATGACGTCAGTGTATCATTACATTTTCAAGCAACAGTGCCAAAAACCCTCTGCTTAAATTATTTATAATAGCGCAAAATGCACATACTACACATCTGATAGTGCTTACATTAGTCCTTAATTGACCAGTGTTATTGCAAAAGTGATGGAAAGAATGGTGGCATCTAGACTTAGCTGGTTCCTAGAATATTACAACTTAATTAATAGTTCACAGACCGGCTTCAGACAGAATCATAGTACAAGTGAAAATGTACTTCTACTAAGCCAAGACATCAAGGAAGCTTTCAATAGAAAGGAGGATACCTTAGCAGTAGTCATTGATTTCAAATCAGCATGTGACTCAGTCTGGAGAAACAAATTAATTGAGAAGTTGCAATCAATAGGTGTGAAAAGTAACATGCTTAAATGGATAACTCAGTTTATTTCACAAAGATTTTGTGCCACAAAATATAATACATACATTTCCAAATATAAACAAACACACCGAGGACTTCCACAAGGTGCTGTTCTGAGCACAACACTCTTTAACATATATATAAATGACCTTCCATCAACAATAAAAATTTTAGAAACCAAAATTGCTTTATTTGCTGACGATGTAGTCATTTGGACTTCAGGCTCTCCAAAAAAAACCTGAATTAATTAAAGACAGAATAGAAACAGCCCTAAACAAAGTACATGAATGGAGCTCCAAAAACCTCATGACTATCAATGTGGAAAAAACAAATTATGAATTATTTACACTAAAATACAAACCAGTTAATATTAACATAAATTATAATAGTAAACCACTCAAAGCAGTTGATGATGCCAAATACCTAGGCATCACTTTCGACAGAAAGCTAACTTGGAAAACACATATAACAAACATCTCAGAAAAGGTTGAAAAGAAACTGCAAATCCTGAAAAGGTTAGCTGGTGCTAAATGGGGCTGCTCAAGGAGAGTCCTTAACACAACATACAAAATGTATGTTAAACCAAACCTCTTGTACCGTTCTGAAGCTTTAATAACAGCAGCAAATGCTAACATCAATAAACTTGAACAAATACAAAATCAGGCTCTTCGCCTAATCACTGGAACAGTTAAATCCACACCTATTGATGCCATGCGTGCCTTAACACGGACCCCATCAATAACAACAAAAATAGAAGAACAAGCATTGCTCCAACACAAGAAAATGTTACGACTGCCAAACTCTAAATGGACAGAAGAGAACCTCCCCCTTCAATCCGTAAAACTCATAGTAGTTTCCTAGAAAAGGTAACACACATTAAATCCAAATTGAACATTCCTAACACCAGAGAAAATCTACTTAGAAGAGAAAATCCATTGGAATTATTACAACCTACCTTCAGTTTGGAATTAGGAGAGGAAATAAGTAAATCAGACACACCAAAAGAAATACAAAAACTTCTAGCTCTGGAAACAATCAATACTAGGTATCCCACAGAAGAATGGCTGCACATATATACTGATGGATCCTCCAAGGAAAGCCTTACTGGAGCTGGAGTTACGTGTTCACATTTTTCCTTTTATCATTATGTTGGCAGAGACACAACAAATTATGATGGAGAAATAGAGGCTATACACATTGCTCTCAGACAATTATTAAATCTTCCCTTAAATAAATTTAACAAGGCAGTAATTCTTTCAGATTCTAAAGCTGCAATTCAGGGAATATGTTCAAATACTACAAAGAAGTCAACAAAAATTAGAGAATGCTACAAAATGTTAACACAACTCCAAAAAGTTAATAAGACTGTTCATCTCCAATGGATTCCAGCACACTGTGGAGTCATGGGGAATGAAGCTGCAGACTCACTTGCAAAGAAAGGCACAACAATAAAGCAAAAATCTAAATTCAATTTCTCATATTCCTCAATAAAAAATATGATTAAAAAATTTTCTCATTCATACCTACAAGAAATAGAAACAAATGCCAAAGATAAAAAATGGATTACACTACTTTCCAACCCAGATATAATCTCCCAGAGACCAAGGAAAACAGCGGTTGCAGCCTTCCGACTATTGACAAATCACGACTGCTTAGCAAGTCATCTCTACAGAATAGGTATCTCAGCCTCACCAATATGTGTCCTGTGTAACGATCCAGCAGAAATGAATGAAGACCACTTGAAGACCTGTGAAGCATTAAGATCAGAAGAAACTACAGTTCAAAAGTATTGGAAAGCACGAATGCTAATGGCTTCATTGCCAGATGCAAGGCACTAGAAAACAACAACAACAACATTTGTCCTTAAAAGTGCAGAAGCGGAATTTTGAAGAAGTGGTTAAAACAAAGTGGAAGAGAACAATGTGCACACCTCATTAAAGCTGCATTATCACATTCCATATCACTTTCTCATTCACGCAGTCCAATATCAAAATCCACTCTAATTATATTTGCAAATGATGATATGGTGTATGGAAATGCATGATACATGATGATATGACATTGGCATACCCATATCATCATTTGCAAATATAATTAGTGTGGGTTTTGATATTGGACTGTGTGAATGAGAAAGTGATATTGAATGTGATAATGTGATATTGTCTGCGGCTTTAATGAGGTGTGCACATTGTTCTCTTCCACTTTGTTATAACCACTTCATAAAAATTCTGCATCTGCACTTTGAGGACTAATGTAAGCACTATCAGATGTGTAGTATGTGTATTTTGCGCTATTATAAATAAATTAAGCAGAGGGTTTTTGGCACTGTTGATTGAAAATGTAATGATACACTGACGTCATTGAATTACAAATTATTTCCCTCCTATGGTATTGATACCTTAGTACTTTGTTTCTCTCTATTAAAATGTTACTTGAAATAGAATGAAACGTTTTGCATGGAAATGACACAGACGACTGTTTTGTTTATGATTGATTGTTATTCTAAGCCTGTTTTCATGAGGTTCCGAGCATTTGAGGTCAAAGGTGTCCCTTGTGAGTAGCTAGTGCTGCTTCTGTCTCGCTTGATCTCACATGTTGGGGCATTCAGCAGCATTAATACTTTTGATAAAGAAAAGTTCAGAATTGAAATACAGAGTTGCCAACAATTTGCGACAATTTATCAGATGATTATTCCACCTGTGATTTGAAGAAGAGCAGCTGGTAGGAAATGGTGGACATGTTCTATGGAAAAAATTTGCACACTCCAGATATAAAAAGAAAAAGTTAGTATAACAAAATCATATTTTATATTTAAAATATTTCCTTAGCAAATTCTGCTTCATGATACTACACTTTGGTTAACAAATGAGTGGCATGGAATTTATTAGTCTAATTACATATTATGATACAGTAGAAGCCCTATGACTGCACCTAATGTGGGTGTCGGTTACTGAAATGTCTAGTTTAACAGAATAAGGGAACTATTATTCACAATTCATAACACCTCAAATCACATAAATACATTCTAGCACAATATAGGAAACAGAAAAGTACAACATCCTAAAATTTATTACATAGTAATATATTCCTCTTTGTCTGGTCTCTTTAACGCATCCAATGTAATTTCCACTGTCATATTAACTTGTCTTTTCTTCTCATTTGGCACTTTCACTGGCACAAGCACAACTCAACACAGTAGTAACAGTAAGCTTGAAATATGAGGAACGGTACCATAACCAGAAATATGTACCTAAGAGAAAGTTCAACTTGCTATGTACATGCTGGGTAAAGCAATAAACTTTCAAACCTTCCAAACAAGTGTTTGTGCTATGTATCCGAACTATTAGTGGAAAGCTTTTTATTAAAATTTAGCTATACTTTTTATACTGCATAGTGGATTATAGTTATTACAATAAAGTTTAATGAAAAAACAATACAAAATAAAAGTTCTTGAGTTATACAAAATACAGAGTTACCGAGGGTTGAGTTATTGGGGTTCTTCTGTAGTCAAATCTAAAAATGATCAAAATAGTTTAAAATAGGCTTAATTGGTACATAAAAATGCATAGAATATGTTACTCTGGTTACATACTCGGAGAGCAAAAAAGTTCACGGGGTGCACTCAGCCTTGTTAGGCCCCGTGGGGACCAATTGTGGAGCTACTTGATGGAAAAGTAGCGGCCCCAGGTCGTGAAGACCGCTTAACTGGCCGGGAGGGATCAGGGCGCTGACCACGTCCCACCCTCCAGTACTGCACCTCACCAATGACGCCTGTAGTAGGCAGAGGTGGGGGAAGCAGCGGCTGGGCGATAGGTCTTGGCCCTTCATGGGCTGTTGCACCGGGGTTTAGTTTTAGAGCAAAAAAGTTCCAAATGAACTGTGCAGTGTTTTGCCTGTCTGTGTTCTTGGTGCTCATTGCCGTCTGCCAGTATCATAGAAAGGCGCGGACGAAACCATACATTTTTGGCACCTCTTTAGGAGACTATTCATCACTCGCTGTAGTTCACATTGAGAAATGCTGGCAATTTCCTGTCGGATATTTTGCTTGAATCCTTCCAGGGTGTGTGGGTTTGTCTTGTGCACTTTATGTTTTAAGTTACCCCAGAGATAGAAATTGCAGGGGGTTAGGTCAGGGTACCAAGGAGGCCACAAATCTCTACTAATAATTCTGTCCTGAAACACACTTTCAATTGTTCTCATCAAAAGATTGGCTGTATGAGCTGTTGCAGAGTCTTGTTGAGAAAAGTCAAAATCACAATCCCTGTCTGTTAATTCTCTAAAAAGTGGGACAAAATATATTCACATGTATACAGACATTAATTGTTGACTTGAAAAAAATTGGCCCCATAACTCAGAACCTAATATTGTTCATGAAGTAACCCTTCATGATGAAAAAAATGGTGTATGATGTGCCATTAGTGGAGAAAGGTTTCTCAAAACTCCAATAAGTAATTTCTATCTCTGGGGTAACTTAAAAAATAAAGTGTACAAGACAAATGCACACACCCTGGAAGAATTAAAACAAAATATATGCCAGGAAATTGCCAGCATTTCTCAATGTGAACTACCGTGCATTATGGATAGTTTCCTAAAGAGGTGCCAAAAATGTATGAACAACGACAGTGACCAGTTTCAGTATCTCCTTTCATAAAGTTGCTAAATAAAACCTTTAAAAGTAGTTTTAAAAATGTTGTATGGTTTCATCTGCGCCATTCTATTATATCAACAGACAGGAACAAGCGCTGAGAATGCGTACAGGCAAAACACCACACAGCCCATTTGAAACCTTTTTGCTCTCCCTGTATTAAGATAGTTTAATCCAAGAATGGTGGCAGCACCTTGGCTGAGTGGTTAGACCATTCATGCACTATCTAGGTGGCTTGGGTTCAATCCCAGGGACCCACATGCGGTATTTGTGGTGGATAAAGTGACATCTGGTCAGGGTTTCTCCGGGTTCTCTGGTTTCCCCTGCCACTAATTCTACCAACTGCTCCATCATCACCTTTCCATTCATCCATTTTGCCTGCATTTCATATTATCCTCTTTCTCGCTATCATACCTGGTACTGGGCTGACCACCTGCTTACAGGTCTTCACTCTGTATGGCCATAGGTTCCTCTACTCCCCTACAGGCGTCTGACCCTAGGCACAGGCTTGTAAGTCGTAGGGGTTGTAAGTTGTACATAAGGGGAGGGTAACCAGGTAAATAAGAAGAATCCAAGAATGACAAAAGATTGTGAAATACGTTCTTCTAGTCCACAAAGCTATCTTGCCATTCAGGGTTAAAATATTCTTATCTAGTACACAAAACTTTCTTGCTGTTCAACAGAATTATTTTTAACAAAATAGTGTAAATCTCGCCCTGGCTGCATATGCAGATCTAGCTCCTGTATCTGGATCTCCAAGAATTTCAGTATTATCTACCACTCATATTTCTAGCATTTCTTCATATTTATATCCGTCTCTTGCCCTTACAAAGTTATGCAGTACACAACAAGCTCTTACAATGGCCTTTGCAAAGTCATCTTTAACACTCAAAGGTCTGTGAAGTATTCTCCATTTATTAGAAAGAATACCAAACCTACAATCTATATGATGGCGAGTTTTAGATAGCCTGTAGTTATATCTACTCTTTTCATGCTAAGATTGTTACAGCCATAGGGATGCACTAGATCAGGCCCTTCTAACTCGAGCACTCAGCAGCCCCAGTGCCTTTCCTACATAGGAGCTACTGCAACTGCATGTGTACAACAGACAGTAAGAGTAACATATTGTCTCTCTCACTCTGTTTTCAACATAGATGTGGTGTTATATAGGATATAGCAGATAGTGGATCAGTTATTATTGTTTCTCCTTCATTACAAAATGTTGTATAACTCTTCTTGGGAAGATTTATATTTTGTTGTCAATACCAAAGGGAAATTCCAATGCTTAATTTGCCAAAGAAATTAACAACATGGCACCTAAACTGAAAAAGCACCATCAAATTTCCAAACAGAGCTTATAAAACTACATTATGACAAAATCCTAAACGACAAGTACTACCACTACTATGGTGACTTAATTATATTTAATGTATTAATCAACAGGAATTTCCCAAAAGTCACGCACTGCTTTAAAATTTTGTATCAATATTCAGTACAACTTACACATCCAAACAGATGCTTTCAATTATGAATTTAAACAAAAGTAAAAGCAGGATATAGCCTTCAAGGTAGTCTTATGAATTTCTACTACCAAATCTATTGTACCGAATATTCATAAATTAGTTGCCGCAAAACGATGTCAAAAATCTATGTAAATGGTAAATGTACACAAGGCTAACCAAAATTAGAGAATAAATGGTGTGTTCACAAAATTGTCATTAATAATAATTGTTTTGGTAAGCTGGACACTGACTTAACTATCTGTCTCATTCAACTGTCAACACAACATTCACCCCAACACAGGTACTTCGACTAGTACCTTCTTGGTTCTCCTTCTGCCACTTCATCTTTCCCCACCTCTCTGGTTCCCAGCTCAGCACTGGTGCTACTGTCAGTGCTGGCTGGGGACCCAGCAGCACCTCAGTTGGAAAGACCTGCACTGAATGTTGATGCATGCTTCGTCTCCTGCCAGTACATAAGGAACATTAGTCAAACTGTAGTCTGACAATGGCAGATCCTGGAATGCCTAGAGAACTATCCATCAGACTTTAATAAAATTAAGTACCTTTGAAAATTGCAGAATCCTACTTATTCCATAGGTATCTACATCAACAAAAGTAAAATTGTAATTTACATCACACAGAGCAAGTAAAGCTGCAGAAAAGAAATGTTTATTGTTTCAAAATAGGGAACCAGATGCAGTTAGTTTAGTTACTCTCACATGCTTTCCATAAATAGCTCCATTGCAGCCAGGAAAGTTGCATCTTTTGCAAAGCAATTTGCTATTTCCAGCCAATCCTGTGTAGTAGCTAGTAGAGTCATACATGTTTGAAATTTTCACCATAACAGAGTACATACTTTCTGACTATGGGGTAGTAAGGGGTAGTTGCGCCTCCTGTAGCCTCTCCTACCCAATTCCCATCCTCATCCTGCCCGTGGTGCACCCTGCTTTTAACAGATGAGGCTCTGGGGACCGAATCACAGCGGTATAACTGTTTCATCTAAAATGGAGGAAATGTCATTTACATATGTGCTGGCCTATCACAGCACAAGAGCGTCCCTCAGAGGCACATGAGGGGAAGGTCGGTGGATCTAAATATCATCTATTTAGTCCTCCCGGCTAGGTCCGATGGACCCGTTGACCAACGATAGGTGTGGTCCCCCTTGCAAAATGGGGGTTTAAGTCGGGTGATGTAACTGCCACATTGTAAAACTGGTGCCCGTTAAGAAAACAGTTACATGAAAGCCACATACATGAATATGAGTCCTAAAGATAAACATTCCAGAGTTAAAACTGTCCCCCAATCGGATCTCCAGGTGGGGACATCTTTAGGCAAATTTCATCACGTTCAAAAGTATTGGAAAGCACGAATGCTAATGGCTTCATTGCCAGATGCAAGGCACTACAAAACAACAACAACTTTCTGACTATTTCTGTAATTGTTATGTGTTCTGAACAATATCCATAACACAGCTCAGAGAGAGAGAGAGAATGGCTCAGAAATCACAGGAGTAGAGGAGATGGCAGCTATACAGCCATCTCTATTACTAAGAAAAAAATGGTAAGCATACTAAGAATGTAACAGATGAAAATGACCCTCTAATTAAGGTTTTAAATAGAAGTATTGAACAAAGAGAAAAATGTGAGAAGTAAACAAAGAAGGATGATGACTGCTTTTTCTTAGGCTCTTTATTAAACCCTTTAAAGATGATTCCTATAGTCTGTGAGGAATAAGTTGAGAATGCTACCTGCTCCACGAAATGGCAGCAGCTGTCATCCACTCGTTAAATAACAATAGGTATAGCCACAAGGAAGGGTCTTGCTCGTGCCAGTTTTAACACTTGAGGTGTCAGTGTCGGCCACGTATTGCCTAGTTTTTCGGTAAATTCAGTGCCCTGGTTTAATGTTATTAGAAATTGTTTCCTTGCGATATTTGAACATTCCTTGTGAAGCGTAGTATTATTTCGTTTTATTACAACATAACGACTGCATTTAGTATAACAGTAGTGTAAGTGAAAACATTATTGCATAGTACATTCTAGTTTATGTTGCAAAATGCTGAGTTCAGAAATGTTTAACTTTATTCTATATTTGACAATAGTTGTTTTCGTGTTAACCATTGTTCAAACTGGTATTGGAAAGAGAGGAAAGCCATTGCAGTTGCAAGGTAGGGAAATAGTACTCAATGTTCATAGGTTTCTTAAAGATGAATTTGACACACTTAAAAATGGTCAGAATACAATATCTGTCGAAGATGTTGTTGGACGAACAGCTGCTGCAACTGGAGTATCTCGTGCAAGTGTTTATAGGATATTAAATGAGAAGGTAAACGCAGAAAATTCAGGGACCAAAATCCGAACCCTGTGTAAGAAAAGGCCCAATAGTATCTCAACAAAGACAACCATCAATTCGTTTACTGCATCGGCCATCAAAAGAACAATTTTCTCCTTATATAAGACAAGCTTTGTTCCCAGTTTGATTGATATCCACAGAGCTTTAAAAGAGGCTAATTTAGCTGAACATAGCATATGGGTAGTGCGACAAATATTGAAGTCCCTTAAATTTCGGTATGCCAAAAACGGTGTAGGACGTAAATTTTTAATGGAAAAGCCTGATATTGTAGCAAAGCGGTTTCATTATTTATGACGATTGCAGGAAATGAGAGCAAGTGGTCGACCAATCGTTTATCTAGATGAAACTTGGCTGAATGTGAACCATACTTCAGGTAAAATATGGTTGTGTGATACACCTGATGGTGAAATTGACATACCTATGATTGTCCCCCTAGGTAAAGGACAGAGATTTATTATAGTACATGCAGGGTCTTCTGAAGGGTTTATTCCAAATTCTTTGCTCCACTTTTGGTCTAAGTCAACCAAAGATTATCATGAAGAAATGGACGATATTATTTTCAGGGACTGGTTTGTAGAAAAGCTCCTCCCTAACATCCCTCAAAACAGTGTTATCATTATGAATAATGCACCATATCATTCAGTGGAACTAAATAAGACTGCTGTGTCATCCAGTTTAAAGAGTGAAATGTAAGCCTGGTTACGAGAGAAGAATATAGAATATGATCCCAGATCAACGAAAGTAGTATTATATGACATTATTAAGCTGATGAAAGACAGGTTTAGAAAATATGAAGTTGACACTGGCGGAGTTAGCGGGACATACAGTAGTTCATCTTCCTCCCTACCATTGCAATTTCAATGCAATCGAATTAATCTGGGCCCAGGTAAAGAAAGATGTTGCGAAACATTATATAACGTTCAAATCCTGTGACGTAATAACTCTCCTTGAAAATGCACTATCAAAGGTGACTTCAGAAAATTGGAAAAAAGTGTGTGAAAGTGTGGAAAAGGAGGAACGTTTTTATTGGGAGAAAGACGGATTAATTGACGAAGCCATCGACCAATTTGTAATCAGCCTGGAAGGCACCGATTCTGAGGATGAGGTATGTGCTAGGCACTCCAGAGAGGAACAGGCCGCCACTGACAGTCCCGTGGACATTTTGGAAGGAGTGGCTGCGATACCACCAACCCCCTAATGACGGCCGTGCGAGTGAGAGGGTATGTGTATGTTCTGTCTTTGTCTAAAATTCTGTCTCAACTTGCTCCTCACAAACTATAAGAGGAGAAAGCTTTCTATCAAAATGAAGTTAATGAATGTTTTGCAAGAGGTTACATCTGAGGAGGAACAAGTCATCTTTCATATACAAATTATAGATGTTTGCCAAATTATCATGAAGAAAATCAAAGTCAGCCAATGCTGTACCTCAAAACCCTGCTTCTGGTACTCCTGCATCTGCATGCAAGGGTGAGTCAATGACACTGTGAAATATGCAAGTGTTCACTCCAATAACTAGGAAGAAAATGCAGTGTCTCCAGTTTCAGTCAGAATGCACAATCCTGATGATTCTGCAATGTTGAACATATTCAATTGAACTTACTTTACATAAGCGTATTTACAAGAGAGAAATATATATGACTGTTAGAAAGTTAACCTCTTTTCTTTAAAATTATAATATATTATAAAGATAGATTTTGGTTACAATAAAGTGAGAGTTTACCTCACTGTGACAAGTAGCTTTTCTTTTGGTGTGACACATTTTCGGAGCATTATGTTCTGTTTCTTTAGATCATGTCTGCATACATAATCTGGTGATTCTAAACCTCTAGCGCAACAGCCCACCGAATGATAATACAGTAGAATCCCAATAACTCAACCTAATGAGGACTAAGAGACTTTCAAGTTACCGACATGTCTAGTTTTATGGAACAAGGGGTCCATTATTCACAACTCATAGCATAATACTGGCAGCTACATATATGCATTTTCTAATACAATATAGGAAACAGCAAATTATAAGATATCCTAAATTTAAATTAACGAGGCTATCTCCCTTTTGCATTTGCTTTCTCTATTAATTTTTTTATTGAAAATTATTACTCTAATTACACCGGCCTGCAAAGATTTTGCGGCACGGAATATTTTACATCATAATGGTCAATTCAGATGCTCTGATTTCGAAAATAATAGTTTTTGCGTATCACATACAGATTTTCTACAGTTGTGAATCAACATAAAATTGAAAATTCGGTACGCTGGTAATAACATCACTGCATATTCAACTTACAGCATGGCTCATTAAACATGAAAGTATGCTAAATCATATGACGTCATACTGTACCAATGTCTATTTCTGTTTACAGGTAATGTTGAAGCTATCTTATAAACATTTATTGCGTAATACATAAATTGGAGCCTATCTTGGAATCCACAGTCCAGTCTGGTCTCTTTTGAAGCTGTGTTGTGTTGTGAATGCTATGTGAAAAAAACGGCAAGCTCAAGTGTGAACAATCCTAACAATTTCTGATATGTCTGTGGTTGTTATGTGATAAAGCAACAGATAAGAAACATTACCACATTTATCAAGAGTTTATATCTGGCCTATTTTAAAATGAAATTAGGAGATCAGGACAAGAATTTTGCTCCTCATATTGTGTGTAAAAGTTGTGTAGAAAATCTAAGACAATGAATGGTACAAGGGAGTTCGTTCATCTATGTTCTTTGGTGTTTCTATGGTATGCCATGAACAACAAAATCATATTAATGACTTATTTTTGTTATGTTGTAATAAAACGAAATAATACTACGCTTCACAAGGAATGTTCAAATATCGCAAGGAAACAATTTCTAATAACATTAAACCAGGGCACTGAATTTACCGAAAAACTAGGCAATATGTGGCCGACACTGACACCTCAAGTGTTAAAACTGGCACGAGCAAGACCCTTCCTTGTGGCTATACCTATTGTTATTTAACGAGTGGATGACAGCTGCTGCCATTTCGTGGAGCAGGTAGCATTCTCAACTTATTCCTCACAGACTATAGGAATCATCTTTAAAGGGTTTAATAAAGAGCCTAAGAAAAAGCAGTCATCATCCTTCTTTGTTTACTTCTCACATTTTTCTCTTTGTTCAATACTTCTATTTAAAACCTTAATTAGAGGATCATTTTCATCTGTTACATTCTTAGTGTGTTTACCATTTTTTTCTTAGTAATAGAGATGGCTGTATAGCTGCCATCTCCTCTACTCCTGTGATTTCTGAGCCATTCTCTTCTCTCTCTCTCTCTCTCTCTCTCTCTCTCTCTCTCTCTCTCTCTCTCTCTCTCTCTCTGAGCTGTGTTATGGATATTGTTCAGAACACATAACAATTACAGAAATAGTCAGAAAGTATGTACTCTGTTATGGTGAAAATTTCAAATGTGTATGACTCTACTAGCTACTACAGAGGATTGGCTGGAAATAGCAAATTGCTTTGCAAAAGATGCAACTTTCCTGGCTGCAATGGAGCCATTTATGGGAAGCATGTGAGAGTAACTAAACTAACTGCATCTGGTTCCCTATTTTGAAACAATAAACATTTCTTTTCTGCAGCTTTACTTGCTCTGTGTGATGTAAATTACAATTTTACTTTTGTTGATGTAGATACCTATGGAATAAGTAGGATTCTGCAATTTTCAAAGGTACTTAATTTTATTAAAGTCTGATGGATAGTTCTCTAGGCATTCCAGGATCTGCCATTGTCAGACTACAGTTTGACTAATGTTCCTTATGTACTGGCAGGAGACGAAGCATGCATCAACATTCAGTGCAGGTCTTTCCAACTGAGGTGCTGCTGGGTCCCCAGCCAGCACTGACAGTAGCACCAGTGCTGAGCTGGGAACCAGAGAGGTGGGGAAAGATGAAGTGGCAGAAGGAGAACCAAGAAGGTACTAGTCGAAGTACCTGTGTTGGGGTGAATGTTGTGTTGACAGTTGAATGAGACAGGTAGTTAAGTCAGTGTCCAGCTTACCAAAACAATTATTATTAATGACAATTTTGTGAACAAACCATTTATTCTCTATTTTGGTTAGCCTTGTGTACATTTACCATTTACATAGATTTTTGACATCATTTTGCGGCAACTAATTTATGAATATTCGGTACAATAGATTTGGTAGTAGAAATTCATAAGACTACCTTGAAGGCTATATCCTGCTTTTACTTTTGTTTAAATTCATAATTGAAAGCATCTGTTTGGATGTGTAAGTTGTACTGAATATTGATACAAAATTTTAAAGCAGTGCGTGAATTTTGGGAAATTCCTGTTGATTAACACATTAAATATAATTAAGTCACCATAGTAGTGGTAGTACTTGTCTTTTAGGATTATGTCATAATGTAGTTTTATAAGCTCTGTTTGGAAATTTGATGGTGCTTTTTCAGTTTAGGTGCCATGTTGTTAATTTCTTTGGCAAATTAAGCATTGGAATTTCCCTTTGGTATTGACAACAAAATATAAATCTTCCCAAGAAGAGTTATACAACATTTTGTAATGAAGGAGAAACAATAATAACTGATCCACTATCTGCTATATCCTATATAACACCACATCTATGTTGAAAACAGAGTGAGAGAGACAATATGTTACTCTTACTGTCTGTTGTACACATGCAGTTGCAGTAGCTCCTATGTAGGAAAGGCACTGGGGCTGCTGAGTGCTCGAGTTAGAAGGACCTGATCTAGTGCATCCCTATGGCTGTAACAATCTTAGCATGAAAAGAGTAGATATAACTACAGGCTATCTAAAACTCGCCATCATATAGATTGTAGGTTTGGTATTCTTTCTAATAAATGGAGAATACTTCACAGACCTTTGAGTGTTAAAGATGACTTTGCAAAGGCCATTGTAAGAGCTTGTTGTGTACTGCATAACTTTGTAAGGGCAAGAGACGGATATAAATATGAAGAAATGCTAGAAATATGAGTGGTAGATAATACTGAAATTCTTGGAGATCCAGATACAGGAGCTAGATCTGCATATGCAGTCAGGGCGAGATTTACACTATTTTGTTAAAAATAATTCTGTTGAACAGCAAGAAAGTTTTGTGTACTAGATAAGAATATTTTAACCCTGAATGGCAAGATAGCTTTATGGACTAGAAGAGCGTATTTCACAATCTTTTGTCATTCTTGGATTCTTCTTATTTACCTGATTACCCTCCCCTTATGTACGACTTACAACCCCTACGACTTACAAGCCTGTGCCTAGGGTCAGACGCCTGTAGGGGAGTAGAGGAACCTATGGACCATACAGAGTGAAGACCTGTAAGCAGGTGGTCAGCCCAGTACCAGGTATGATAGCGAGAAAGAGGATAATATGAAATGCAGGCAAAATGGATGAATGGAAAGGTGATGATGGAGCAGTTGGTAGAATTAGTGGCAGAGGAAACCAGAGAACCTGGAGAAACCCTGACCAGATGTCACTTTATCCACCTCAAATACCGCATGTGGGTCCCTGGGATCGAACCCAAGCCACCTAGATAGTGCATGAATGGTCTAACCACTCAGCCAAGGTGCTGCCACCATTCTTGGATTAAACTATCTTAATACAGGGAGAGCAAAAAGGTTTCAAATGGGCTGTGTGGTGTTTTGCCTGTACGCATTCTCAGCGCTTGTTCCTGTCTGCTGATATAATAGAATGGCGCAGATGAAACCATACAACATTTTTAAAACTACTTTTAAAGGTTTTATTTAGCAACTTTATGAAAGGAGATACTGAAACTGGTCACTGTCGTTGTTCATACATTTTTGGCACCTCTTTAGGAAACTATCCATAATGCACGGTAGTTCACATTGAGAAATGCTGGCAATTTCCTGGCATATATTTTGTTTTAATTCTTCCAGGGTGTGTGCATTTGTCTTGTACACTTTATTTTTTAAGTTACCCCAGAGATAGAAATCACTTATTGGAGTTTTGAGAAACCTTTCTCCGAATGGCACATCATACACCATTTTTTTCATTATGAAGGGTTACTTCATGAACAATATTAGGTTCTGAGTTATGGGGCCAATTTTTTTCAAGTCAACAATTAATGTCTGTATACATGTGAATATATTTTGTCCCACTTTTTAGAGAATTAACAGACAGGGATTGTGATTTTGACTTTTCTCAACAAGACTCTGCAACAGCTCATACAGCCAATCTTTTGATGAGAATAATTGAAAGTGTGTTTCAGGACAGAATTATTAGTAGAGATTTGTGGCCTCCTTGGTACCCTGACCTAACCCCCTGCAATTTCTATCTCTGGGGTAACTTAAAACATAAAGTGCACAAGACAAACCCACACTCCCTGGAAGGATTCAAGCAAAATATCTGACAGGAAATTGCCAGCATTTCTCAATGTGAACTACAGCGAGTGATGCATAGTCTCCTAAAGAGGTGCCAAAAATGTATGAACAATGACAGTGATCAGTTTCAGCATCTCTTTAATAAAGTTGGTAAGTAAAGCCTTTAAAGGTAGTTTTAAAAATGTATGGTTTCGTCCTCACCTTTCTATGATACTGGCAGACGGCAACGAGTGCCAAGAACACAGACAGGCAAAACACTGCACAGTCCATTCGGAACTTTTTTGCTCTAAAACTAAACCCCGGCGCAAGAGCCCATGAAGGGCCAAGGCCTATCGCCCAGCTGCTGCTTCCCCCACCTCTGCCTACTACAGGCGTCATTGGTGAGGTGCAGTACTGGAGGGTGGGACGTGGTCAGCGCCCCGATCCCTCCCGGCCAGTTATGCGGTCTTCACGACCTGGGGCCGCTACTTTTCCATCAAGTAGCTCCACAACTGGTCCCCCCAGGACCTAACAAGGCTGAGTGCACCCCGTGAACCTTTTTGCTCTCCCAGTATGTAACTATGCATTTTTATGTACCAGCTAAGCCTATTTTAAACTATTTTGATCACTTTTAGATTTGACTACAGAAGAACCCCAATAACTCAACCCTCGGTAACTCTGTATTCTGTATAACTCAAGAACTTTTATTTTGTATTTTTTTTATGTTTTTTCATTAAACTTTATTGTAATAACTATAATCCACTATGCAGTATAAAAAGTATAGCTAAATTTTAATTAGTATATGTATACAACCTACTACTTTCTCACTCACACTAACAAAAGGCCTGACGCGTATTGACCTTCATATCTAATCAGAACAAAGTAGCCAACAGACCACTATCATGAAGTAAAAAGCTTTCCACTAATAGTTCGGATACATAGCACAAACACTTGTTTGGAAGGTTTGAAAGTTTATTGCTTTACCCAGCATGTACATAGCAAGCTGAACTTTCTCTTAGGTACATATTTCTGGTTATGGTACCGTTCCTCATATTTCAAGCTTACTGTTACTACTGTGTTGAGTTGTGTTTGTGCCAGTGAAAGTGCCAAATGAAAAGAAAAGACAAGTTAATATGACAGTGGAAATTACATTGGATGCGTTAAAGAGACCAGACAAAGAGGAATACCTGTACCTACTAGACAAAAGCGGCGTGAGGCCAGCAGCAAATGTACTTATCAGCAAGAAGATACCTACAACACCTACAACAGCTATAACAGATACACGCCTTTGGCATTGGATTCTGAATCCAAAAAGGATGACGTGAATGTGAAGCTCAACTCGGCAAATACGGTTAACGCTGGTAAGAAACACATCCGAAATCGTGTATTATTGTTAACGGATAGTCACGGAAGAGGTCTTGCCGAGAAAATAAATCACCTGGGACAAGATACGCTGATGGCAAGTGCTATTGTGAAACCAGGTGCAAAAATTGACGAGGTTTGCAGAAACGTGGAGGGAAAATGTTCCGATTTTACGAAGGACGACTGTGTAGTACTTATCGCGGGCACAAATGACGTTGGCAACGGTGAACCGGAGAACATCATTCCAAAATTAGAACGCACGATAAATGAGTTACAAAATACCAATCTGATCGTTGTCAAACTACCTACTAGATACGACATGCACTCAAATTCCTGGGTAAATAACAAAACTGCTTCTACAAACTCGCATATAACGGAGATGTGTAGAAAATATGAACACGTGAAGCTTGTCAACTGTAACGTAAGGCGGGAACTTCACACAAGGCATGGGATGCATCTCAATAAACTGGGGAAGAGGATGCTCAGTGAAACAATAATAAAAGTGATTTCGGTTTGTGTAAACGATAAAACAAGTGGTGAACTAGAACAAAGTGACTCAAATAGGGTAAGCTTATCATGTCCAAAAAACTAGGCATCTTTTCAACAGTAAAGCATAAGGGTAAGTCGTTGAAATTAGTTCATCAAAACATACAAATGCTTTCTAATAAAATTGATCAGCTGAATATATTCATAGCAGAAGAAAGTTCGGATATACTAGTACTAACTGAGCATGGCTTAAAGGATACAGAGTGTAGTTATAACTTCATTCCAAATATGAATTTAACAGCAAAATTCTGCAGAAAAAACAAAAAGTGGGGTGGGGTGGGGATCTTTACACGGGTAGATATATCAGAATATTCTACAGAAATTGATACTGATTATTTTTGTGTTGAGGGACATATAGAACTGGCTGCAATAAGCATTGCATTTAAGAAAGTTAAGATTACAGTTATTGGTTTATACAGGCCACCTAGAGGAAATTTAAATACCTTCCTCGATAAACTGGACTTACTGCTAAATCAAATTCTGGTGAACACTAGATGTAGAATAATAATTTTAGGAGACATAAACATTGATTTTCTACAAAACTCAAATGATAAGGCTAAGTTTCAATATCTTTTAAATGAGTATGACTTGCATGCTACTATTAATGAACCTACTCGCATCACTAGCAGCTCAAGGACAGCTATTGATAATATTATCACTAATATAACAGACTTACCGTACAGGGTAAACATTGTTGAGTCATGTTTATCAGATCATTTGGCACAAAGTATTATTTGTAATGGTGTAAACGTGGCTCATACAAAACATAATGATATAAAGTCCAACACAAAAATTCATCATTCCTTTAGTAAAACCAACTTGCAAACACTTAAGAGCGCTTTAATTAATGAAAACTGGGGAACAGTATTTGCTGCACAAGACACTAATGAGAAACTGAATAAGTTCTATCAGACTTTATATTACTACATAGACTTATATTGTCCTCCCACTGCTATAAGTAGAAATAATTCAAAAACTACAAATTACCAATGGATCACTCCTAAAATAAAACAGTTGCGAACCCTTCTCAAAATTGCCACAGTGCAAAAGAATAACAATGCCATTTCAAATTTCACTGATGCTGAGTTAAAAAATTTAAAAAAACTTTATGACCAATCCGTAGTCAAAGCCAAACAATGTAGCATCAGCAATAGAATATTAAGCTCTCATAATGTAAGTAAAGCTAGTTGGAAAGTAATTAATGAATTTCGCAGATCTCTACCTCAAAACAATAACTCGCACATTCAAATTCAAGTTGGTGATACTACCATAATGGATACCAAAGCAGTAGCTGAAATAATGAACAATCACTTTGCCTCAGTTGGAAGAAATCTTCACTTGAATCAAAACTCACAAATAGTTCCGCCAACTATGCCCAACAAATCAAAAAATACCAATAGCATTTTTTTGCATCCTACAAACAGCAAAGAAGTTCTTGATGTAATAAAGACCTTAAAATCTAAAAACAGCATAGGTCTTGATGGTATACCTACCTCTCTAATAAAAGTATGTGGCCATGAAATAGCGAATCCTCTTGTAGAAATAATAAACTCCTGCTTTCAATATGGCATTTTTCCTGATAAACTAAAGATAGCTAAGGTCATACCTGTATTTAAAAAGGGGGCTAAAAATGACATAAATAACTATAGACCCATATCAATACTATCAGCATTGTCAAAAATTTTTGAGCGGATCATACATAATCGTATAACAAAATACTTAACCAAGTTTGACTTAATTCCCAAGCAACAAAATGGCTTTGTGAGTAATAAATCTACTATCAGCGCCTTATCAGACCTAGTTGAAATGATTATTGGAAACATTGAGTCAGATACACATACCGCTGCTGTTCTACTAGATCTTACAAAAGCGTTTGACTGTGTAGATAGGAACAAACTGTTAACTCAGCTATACAATTTAGGCATTAGAGGTATAGCAAATAAGCTAATAAAATCCTTTATGTCAAATAGAAAACAACTTGTGACCATAAATGCAGAAAACAATGAACACCATTCACAGATGCAGGATCTAACATATGGAGTACCACAGGGATCTATATTAGGACCTTTATTATTTATTCTTTATATTCATGACATAAATGAAATTATATCAGATAATACCGGACTAGTACAATATGCTGATGATACAACCATTTTAGACTGTAATAAAAATTTGTGTGCACTGAATAGAAGTCTCGATGATACTGTAAATACTATAGTTACATACTTCAGTAGCCTAAATATATATGTAAATGCAGCTAAATGTGAATTAATTACCTTTGGATTTAAAACAGTTGGGCCATCATTACAACTTTCCATAAACGACAATGTGGTCCATAGCGTCAACTCTGTAAATCTTCTTGGATTAAATATAGACAAATCACTTACCTATGCTGGACACATACAAAAACTGGGATCAATTATCAGCAAAAATCTATTTGTTCTGAAATATTTAAATAAATTTATTCCAATTGAAGCAGTGATAGCTATATACTACTCCCTTATTCACTCGCATATGGCTTATGCAATTGAACTATGGGGCACCACATCTAAAGCAAATTTTGGTAAAATATTTATTTTACAAAAAAGGGCAGTTCGATACTTAGGCAAACTAAATTTCAATGAGCCATGCAGAAATACCTTTAAGCAATTAAATATTTTAACCCTACCAAGCTTATATATTTACAAAACCATTCTACATTTTATAAAGTACAACTCTTTGTCACTAACCAACTCTGATGTTCATAGATACAATACCAGACATAAAAATGACTATGCTATTCCTAGTCACAGATTACATTTGTATGAAAAGATGCCTAGTTTTACTGGAATAAAATTTTATAATGGACTACCAGAAGAAATAAAGAAATGGCACAATAATAATTTAAATAAATTTAAACAACTGTTAAAACAGTTCCTGATTAGTAAATCGTTTTACAGTACTGATGAATATCTGTGTAAATAAATTCTGTAATAGTAAATAATAACTAGCTTGTAATATTGCATTGACAGCACTAGTTTTGTATTTATATTCTATAAGTTGTATAAATTTAATTATAAATTGTACATACTGTAAATAGTTCATTGTGCATAGTCTCTACTACTTGGTTAATCAGTTCTTTGTATATTACTATTATTATCATTATTATTGTTATTGTTTATTATTAACGTCTTTGCTACTCATATGTACTTGCTTACTATTGACTGGATTCAATCGTGTATTACACCATATTGAATTGCAATAAAATTGAATTGAATATATTACTACCTAATAAATTTTAGGATGTTGTACTTTTCTGTTTCCTATATTGTGCTAGAATGTATTTATGTGATTTGAGGTGTTATGAATTGTGAATAATAGTTCCCTTATTCTGTTAAACTAGACATTTCAGTAACCGACACCCACATTAGGTGCAGTCATAGGGCTTCTACTGTATCATAATATGTTGTTGTTGTTAGCTAATGCTGGATTTCTGACAATGAAGTCATTAATCCTCTTGCTCTCCAATATTTTTCACTGATGGATGGGGCACTAGAAGTGGCCGGGCATATTTGAAGGTGGTCTCGATCCATTTCCTCTTGCAGATCACATAGAGGACAGAGTATCATAATATGTAATTAGACTAATAAATTCCATGCCACTCATTTGTTAACCAAAGTGTAGTATCATGAAGCAGAATTTGCTAAGGAAATATTTTAAATATAAAATATGATTTTGTCATACTAACTTTTTCTTTTTATATCTGGAGTGTGCAAATTTTTTCCATAGAACATGTCCACCATTTCCTACCAGCTGCTCTTCTTCAAATCACAGTTGGAATAATCATCTGATAAATTGTCGCAAATTGTTGGCAACTCTGTATTTCAATTCTGAACTTTTCTTTATCAAAAGTATTAATGCTGCTGAATGCCCCTACATGTGAGATCAAGCGAGACAGCAGCAGCGCTAGCCACTCACAAGGGACACCTTTGACCTCAAATGCTCGGAACCTCATGAAAACGGGCTTAGAATAACAATCAATCATAAACAAAACAGTCGTCTGTGTCATTTCCATGCAAAACGTTGCACTCTATTTCAAGTGACATTTTAATAGAGAGAAACAAAGTACTAAGGTATCAATACCATAGGAGGGAAATTATTTGTAATTCAATGACGTCAGTGTATCATTACATTTTCAATCAACAGTGCCAAAAACCCTCTGCTTAATTTATTTATAATAGCGCAAAATACACATACTACACATCTGATAGTGCTTACATTAGTCCTCAAAGTGCAGATGCGGAATTTTGATGAAGTGGTTATAACAAAGTGGAAGAGAACAATGTGCACACCTCATTAAAGCCGCAGACAATATCACATTATCACATTCCATCACTAATTATATTTGCAAATGATGATATGGGTATGTCAATGTCATATCATCATGTATCATGTATTTCCATACACCATATCATCATTTGCAAATATAATTAGAGTGGATTTTGATATTGGACTGTGTGAATGAGAAAGTGATATGGAATGTGATAATGCAGCTTTAATGAGGTGTGCACATTGTTCTCTTCCACTTTGTTTTAACCACTTCATCAAAATTCCGCATCTGCACTTTTAAGGACTAAGTACCTGGGCGACCGAGCTTCGCTCGGCATTTTTCGCCTCTGTTTTTGTGAAATCTTATTTTCTGTGGGAGAAGATACTTATTTAGACAAACCTGAAAGGCAAAACGTTAACTAAACAAAACTACTTGTTGCAATTGTTAAAGAGTAATGTCCGAGATACAAGAGATATAGAAATGCATAAAAATATTGCATAACACCATCATTACAGCTGTAAAACTTGTACTGCTGAAAGCAGGCCTCCCCCATACATATCCACCCAGTTTGAGGTTTTCGTCGAGCATTTGTTCCATTATGGAGTTCAGTTCTTTGCTGCTGTGCAGGCGCGGCTCCTCAGGGTAGGCAGGCTAGGCATTGCCTACCCTATCGTAATACATCAACAAATAATGTTTAACTATGATTCTGCATTTTATCATTTGAACCGTCATTTTCCCCTAAATTGCAGTTCAAGAAAAGTTTTCTCGGTTATAATGACCAGTGCACGGTCAAATCCTTTAATCTCAATTCTGATTCATCAAAACTGCGCTGCGTGTTTGAAACGCGCAGCAGAAATGATATGCATGGAACTTGGGTAGTGGAGAGCAGGTTAGCTTAACCTCTGCCTGCCCGGCCCCATTTCCTCAGTACGAGGCCCTTGAACAGGGATAAGGAAACATTCGGTCTGTATATGCACTCCGAGCATGCGTAGACGCGTCTGCCAGCAGTCCGAACATTTGCCTGCCCAAATCCGAATTTATGCGACATTTTCCGAACAGCCATACTCCACGAACGAAGATCTCAGAGATCTGAATCGTGCCGTTATCTCTGTTAATACCAGTATGACCGACTTAATTAGTGAACTATTACGAATTTTGCTTTTGCGGCGCACTGACAATGAAAAGAGGAGTGTTTTAGCTATTTAACACAAAGCTGCAGTCAGACAATTTTTCAATTTCTTAATCTATTTTAGTCATGGGCGTCGCGAAATGGGAGCAAGGGGGGCCACGACACCCCCTTGGAAGTTGGTGAACTTAATGTGCAGTCAGTTACTGACTTTTAAACTATTATTTTAATTTTGATGTAAAGAACAATTTTTGTTTAGCACAAATTAATACGGTTATCTGCAACAAATACTATAAATTTTGACAGTAAAATAATGATTTAATATTATATGGTTGAAAATTTCCAACATGTGCCCCCACCCCCTGGAAAAAAGTCTGCCGACACTCGTGATTTTAGTTTCGGTGGTAATTCGTCCATAAGTCACACTCATTTACTCTGCTCTTATTAAACAACCAAACAATATATTGTTTGCGTTATCTGCAATGACTTCGCCCCCTATATTTCGGATAAACGGGGTATTATTATTATTATTATTATTATTATTATTATTATTATTATTATTATTATTATTATTATTATTATTATTATTATTATTATTATTATTATTATTATTATTATTATTATTATTATTATTATTATTATTGTTGTTGTTGTTGTTGTTGTTATTATTGTTATTATTGTTATTATTATTATTGTTATTGTTATTGTTATTGTTATTGTTGTTGTTTGTTGTTGTTACTGTTACACTTTGCCTACCCTAAAACTTTGACTGCGAGCCGCCACCACTGCTGCTGTGATTGACTCCAGGACGTTAACACATTGACCAAGGTCCTTCATACTTCCATCGAGTTCTTCCATGGCTTCCTTAACCCCGGCCAGTCGCTCGTTAGTATTCTTCGACAGATCTGTCTTCATATTGGAATTCCCGTCTTCATCTTTTCCGTTTCGGAGTTTACATTTTCAATTTGTCTTCCATTTTTGTTCCCACATTTTGTATTCCATAGTTTACATTTTTCCAATCCGGTTTTCATATTTGTTTCCTCTGCCGCATTCCGGAATTCATTTCATTTCCCATTATGTCCATCTTGGCTAACCTTTGTTTCATCAACTGTTCCATATCGTGCTTTTCGTCGCACTCAGGACACCAATTGTGATTACTTTACTTTTTTAACTATTTCTTTATTTTTTATTAAAACACCAGAGCGACACTAAGCAAAAGCAATGTTGAAGAATAACAAATACTACAGAAAGAATAGGTGGTTGATAAAGCCATGTGAAGGTACTACGCATTTATATTTCAAACATATAGAAAAGTGTATGAATTGTTGGTAATTGTTCGTCGAAGCGGGAGTAGTGAAAGAAATGTGATTGTGTTTTATTAGAGAAAAATGAGTAGAAAAACCGTGTGAATGTTATACGTTGCACTTATATTTCAAGTGTATGTAAAAATGTATGGATTGTTTGCAGAAGAAGGAGTAGTATGTTAGGTAAAAGAAAAGGGAGTAGAGAAAACCATGTGAACGTAATACATTGCGTGGTAAAATGGATTGCATAAAAACCTTCGTCATGAAAAAAATTAGATATGTCACCTTTCATGGCGATCGGTCAACCTGTTTTGGATTTTAATCACTCTTCAACATAAGATATGTATAGGCCTTTTTATGTATGAAGTTGATAAACCATAGAGAATAACATGTGAATTGTTACGTAAAACAAAAGTGAGTAGAGAAAGTAGTATGAATGTAATACGTTGTACTTGTTTCAAACATATAGCAAATTGTATGAATTATATGTTGAAGGGCGAATAGCGAAAGAAGACTGATTGTGTCCGTAAAGGAAGAATTAGTAGAGGAAATTTTGTGAATTTAATACGCTGCATTTATATTTCAATCCTAGAATATTATATGAATTGTATGTTGAGGGGCAAACAGATAATACATGAATGCGCTACGTAAAAGAAAAGCGAGTAGAAAATCAGTTGAAAGTAATATATTGTGTTGTAAAAACTCTCCATGAAAAAAATACATATAGGTGCCGAATTTCGCGGTGATCGGTTAAGCGGTTTTCGAGATTAACAGTTAGATATATACAAACATTCAAGTTGTATAGATGATATGAATTGTTTGTAGAAGAGTGAGTGGAGAAAGACATGTGAAGGTGTTACCTAAAAGTGAGTAGAGTAAACACTGTGAATGTCACATACAGCATTTCTATATCAAACATGCACAAAATTGTATGACTTATTTCTAGAAGAGCAAGTAGAGAGACAGTTATGAGTGTGCTACCCAAAAGCAAGTAGAGAAAACAGTATGAATGTAATACGTAGCATTTCTATTTCAAACATGCACGAAATTGTATGACTTATTTATTGAAGAGTGAGTAGAGAGAGATGTGAATGTGTTACCTAAGAGTAAGTAGAGAAAACAGTATGAATATAATATGTAGCATTTCTATTTCAAACATACAGAAAATTGCATGATTTCTTTATAGAAGAGTATAGAAAGAGATGTGAACGTGATACCTAATAGTGAAAGGAGAAAACAGTGTGAATGTAATAGCATTTCTATTTAAAATATACAGAACATGGCATGACTAATTTTAAAAGGGGGGATAAAAGTGTTTTATTGGTGCAAAATCACGTTTTTTATAGAAAATTGTTTATAGAAGGGTGAGTAGAGAATGATTTTTAAATGTGATACATAAAAGTAAGTAGAAAAACCACTGTGAATGTAATATGCAGCATCTCTATTTCAGACATACAGAAAATTGCATGACTTATTTGTAGAAGAGTGAGTAGAGAAAGAGGTGTGAATGTATCACCTAATAGTGAGAGGAGAAAACAGTGTGAATGTAATAGCACTTCAGTTTCAAACATACAGAACATGGTTTGACCTATTTTAAAAGTGGGGATAAAAGTGTTTTTCGGTGCAAAATCACGCTTTTTATGGAAAATTGTTTACAGAAGAGTGAGTAGAGACAGAGATGTGAATGTGTTAGCTAAAAGTGAGAGGAGAAAACAGTGTGAATGTAATAGCACTTCTGTTTCAAACATACAGAACATGGCATGACTTATTTTAAAAGTGGGGGTAAAAGTGTTTTTTGGTGCAAAATCGCGTTTTTTATGGAAAATTGTTTGTAGAAGACTGAGTAGAGAAAGAGATGTGAATGTGCCACCTAAAAGTGAGTAGAGAAACCACTGTGAAAGTAATATGCAACATCTCTATTTCAAATATACAGAAAATTGCATGACTTATTTGTAGAAGAGTGTGTAAAGAAAGAGAAGTGAATGTGTTACCTAATAGTGAGAGGAGAAAACAGTGTGAATGTAATAGCACTTCTGTTTCAAACATACAGAACATGGTATGACTTATTTTAAAAGTGGGGATAAAAGTGTTTTTCGGTGCATAATCACGCTTTTTATGGAAAATTGTTTACAGAAGAGTGAGTAGAGACAGAGATGTGAATGTGTTACCTAAAAGTGAGAGGAGAAACCAGTGTGAATGTAATAGCACTTCTGTTTCAAACATACAGAACATGGTATGACTTATTTTAAAAGTGGGGATAAAAGTGTTTTTTGGTGCAAAATCACGATTTTTATGGAAAATTATTTATAGAAGGGTGAGTAGAGAAGGAGACGTAAATGTGATACCTAAAAGTAAGTACAGAAACCACTGTGAATGTATTATGCAGCATCTCTATTTCAAACATACAGAAAATTGCATGACTTATTTGTAGAAGAGTGAGTAGAGAAAGAGGTGTGAATGTATCACTTAATATTGAGAGGAGAAAACAGTGTGAATGTAATAGCACTTCAGTTTCAAACATACAGAACATGGTTTGACTTATTTTAAAAGTGGGGATAAAAGTGTTTTTCGGTGCAAAATCACGCTTTTTATGGAAAATTGTTTACAGAAGAGTGAGTAGTGAAAGAGATGTGAATGTGTTACCTAAAAGTGAGAGGAGAAAACTGTGAACATAATAGCACTTCTGTTTCAAACATACAGAACATGGTATGACTTATTTTAAAAGTGGGGATAAAAGTGTTTTTGTTGCAAAATCACGTTTTTTATGGAAAATTGTTTATAGAAGGGTGAGTAGAGAAAGAGATGCGAATGTGTTACCTAAAAGTGAGTAGAGAAACCGCTGTGAATGTACTATGCAACATCTCTATTTTAAACATACAGAAAATTGCATGGCTTATTTCTAGAAGAATGAGTAGAGAAAGAGGTGTGAATGTATCACCTAATAGTGAGAGGAGAAAACAGCCTGAATGCAATAACACTTCTGTTTCAAACATACAGAACATGGTTTGACTTATTTTAAAAGTAGGGATAAAATGTTTTTGGTGCAAAATCATGTTTTTTTATGGAAAATTGTTTATAGAAGACTGAGTGGAGAAAGAGATGTGAATGTGTTACCCAAAAGTGAGTAAAGAAAACTCTGAATGTAATATGCATGTGTACAAAAATTTAACCAAATCTTTAGAGCCGTTTCCGAAATACCGGGAATATATATACAAGAAATGCACTGTAGAAGTGGGAATAAAAAAAGTTATTGTTAATGTAAAATCGCATTTTTTCGGGAATTACACCTATATAGATTAACTTAAAAGGCAAAACTCTACCTGAATACAAAATTTGATCAAAATCGTTAGAGCCGTTTCCAAGTTGCTCGGAATAAATATATGTATATATATACAAGAATTGCTCGTTTAAATATATAAGATGTAAGCACTATCAGATGTGTAGTATGTGCATTTTGCGCTATTATAAATAATTTAAGCAGAGGGTTTTTGGCACTGTTGATTGAAAATGTAACAATACACTGACATCATTGAATTACAAATAATTTCCCTCCTATGGCATTGATACCTTAGTACTTTGTTTCTCTCTATCAAAATGTCTCTTGAAATAGAATGCAATGTTTTACATGGAAACAACACAGACGACTGTTTTGTTTATGATTAGTTATTGTTCTAAGTCCATTTTCTTGAAGTTCCGAGCGTTTGAGGTCAAAGGTGTCTCTTGTCGGTGTGGGAACTCCCATATGAGATAATGTAATTTGTTGGTGGCACAGGTAGATAAACAACAGTGGCAAGGAAGATTGGCCTGGTGACGTGGCCAGACTGGCCATACAACAATGGACATCCCAGTACATGAAGTGCCATTAGAATATGGGTTTTAGACTGTTCACCATACCAGCCATGCTGCCATAGCATCCTACTGTGGTATGGTTACCAGACATCCAGAAATTCCCGGACATGCCTTACATTTTAACAATTTGTCTGCAATCTGGAGCAAAGTCCTTTTAAGTTTCTAATGTCCTACATATTCAGAACCAAGCAGTAATTGTTAGAAAATGAACCAAAAACTGAGAAAATATAAATTAATAATTCTTTATTAGCAGCAAATGCAACTCGTTGTGGCAACATGGTCACACCAGCTACAGTCAAAGAGCGTACTTATGCATTAGAAACTTGAACAAGAGATTGGCAATATAGCATTTCCACTCTGAGGCAAAAGCTTGATGTTCTGCAGATGCAAAGAGATGCTCTACTCTCACTCTTCCATTTGCATTTTGGTTATCAAAGAATAAGGTAGTTGAAAGTAGACAGTCTGTCTTCTAAGAAACACGACTTCACAAAATTCTGCCAGTATTTGGGATATTAAAGGTTTCTTTGCTCAACCACACAGTCAGCATATGGTGTTAGTGCTGCAGAGGGAACACTTGCAATTCATGTTGTTCATCACTAGGGCTCAGACTTTTAGATAAATACACATTTTGTTTGCATCCTAATCTGAACTTGAAACTGAGTTTAATGTTCTGGACATTCATACCGGAACAAATGTTTTAACTTTTGTTGCACATAAAAATGCATATTTTCTTTTTTTATGTAAATAAATATTTTTGGATGTTCACATAAATTACATCTTTTTAAAATAATTTTCACACATGTACATAAAGTCACATAAAATCAGCAACACAATTATTTTAAAAAAGTCACCACCCAATTTCTTTAATGTTCAATTACATAGGCCAGATGTCACAATTTGTTATTCATTATTAGAAGAATGGATATGTCAGCCATAGTATCCCTTCAGTTGGAAGAAAATATAAATATTCTGCTTTCTCAAGCTACACGAGCCTGCAAGATAACAAGAATTCCTTCATTGTCATGTGCTTGTTTGGGTATCTGTTATAGCTTCACAGCATGCTAGTCTATACACTGATACCTATAGGTGGCCATTAAATTATATAGTCAATTAGTCATTTGTGAATCCACCAAGTTTATACAACCTTCTAGTTGTGTTGTAGTGTTGGAAAGTAACATATTGGCAGTTTTGAGTTCACAGTGGATTGAACATGCCCAGAGTGAAAAGTGGTGCAAGCTACCGTATGCAACATTATGCTGCGGAACTGTGGGTATTTTCAGTTGTGATAGCAAAATACTGTATTGTCGGCCATGTGGTAAAACTATAACAGCAGACCAATGTTCGCAAGTAACACAACATTTAAGTAGTAACAAACATAAGGCAGCTATTTCATGCTTCCAAAAAACAGTTTTGCTAATGATTCAGTGCCAGCAGAACCTTCAAAATTTTCAGTGTATTGTGAGGATTTGTGCAGATCATTAGTTTTGGCAAACATACCCATTTCAAAAATGAAACAACCTCAGTTTAAAACATTTCCAATGAAACATATAAATATTGACACACCTGAAGGATCAGATTTGCGAAAACATTACCTTCCCAAGTGCTACGAAGAAAGTGTGATGTATATATGCAAAATATGTGCTAATGAAAAAAATATCAGTGAGCATATATAAAACTCCATATTCTACTGGTGCAAAATTGGAAATGTTGTAGAGGTATTGATAATATTTAATATTTTGTTGTTTAACAACGCTGCCAATAGCCGGGATCACGTCAGCGTTGCCGGTGTGCCGGAATTTTGTCCCACAGGAGTTCTTTTACATGCCAGTAAATCTACTGACATGGAGCTGTCGTTTTTAAGCACACTTAAAAACCATCGACCTGGGCCAGGTTTGAACCTGTGACCTTGGGATCAGTAGGCCAGTGTCTAACCAACTGAGCCACCCAGACCGACGTAGAGGTATTGAGTGATTCTGAAATTTTAAATGTATCTTTTCTACTAACCTGCCAAGACATGCCTGCTGCAAACCATGTGTCTATTACCAAATTATTTAATGAAACAATGCAGGTATTGTGGCCAGATGGGTACGATATGACAGAGTTCTGATGGTGCACCACATATGAAAAAGACGGCAGCAGGGCTTGCACTTAGTTATCGCAAAATTATTCATGTCACATGTGTTGTGCATGGATTGCAAGAATATGTGAGAAAATTAGGGCCATGTTTTGTGACATTGGTAAATGTATTTCTAATGGGAAAAATGTTCATCACATCACCTAAAAGAATTGAATTTTTTCAGAACAAAAATCCAAATACTCTGCTGCCTCCTGCTTCTGTGCTGACTCACTAGGGAACATGGTTAGCCCCAATTCTATACTATGCAGAAAATCTGCAAATATGGCAGATCAATTAAAATTCTGCAAGAACATTTAAGTGACACTGTGTTAAGAAATGACTTAACATATATTTCTGCAAATCTGTGTTTTCTCTGTGATTCCATAAAGAAATTGGAATCAGTAGGAATACCTTTCAGGGAAGCAATTCAAATAGTCTAGGATGTGAAAAAGAAACTGAATGTTCTTTCTGACCCTGAAGCACAAAACTTAAAGATAAAATGCAAGGAAGTGTTTGAAAATAATAGTGGCTTTAACTTAATGTGTAAAGTTTCAAATGTGTTGGATGGGTAACATGAAGAAATTATTGATGTGAGTGTGAGTGATATTTCATGTTATAATTATACTAGACTTACTTCTTGTGATGTGGAGCAATCATTTTTGACACTTCTTCGCAATTGTCAATCTTTTGGGATGGAAAATTTGAGGAAGCATTGGTCATATAGAGTAACTCCCTTACAGGAACAATGTCTAGTGTGCCAG